>PVLA01007480.1:0-68443 GCA_004027455.1 Hydrochoerus hydrochaeris | reverse complement strand
TTGTGAATAATGTGAGAGAAGTGAAAGAGCTCATGGAGGAGGATTTACAAAATTCCTGTGAGACAACTACCCTGAGACACTGGACAGGCAGCCAAAGACGGGCAACTAGGACCCATATGTTACGCCACCGGCCGCCTAAGACAGGCACAGGACCAATTGCTGTCCTGCAGGCCCATGACGGGTAAGGCTGGTTGGGTACATGTGAAGAGTCCTTGACCTAAGACAGGCGCTGTCCTCGCAGGGACTGCCACTCCCATAAATGATAAGAAAAGCAATGTAGGGAGTGGCCTAATAATCTCACACATCTCTTCCTCCTGTGGGCGTCCGGTCCTCCTGCGGGCCTCCGGTATGTCGGATTGCATTTCCCAGGCTGACTAAATGTCAAGATTAAAATGTTAATTGATACCTATTGCCCTGAACCTGGGGCGCCTTCTGCTTGGAGTTGAGGTCAATTAAAACCTATTGTTTGGGATTGTCCCTGCCTGGCCCTGGGCCTGGGGCGTTTCCTGCTTGGGGCTGGGGGTTGCTGCCAGGGTTGGCAAATATATATTCCAGCTTCTAAAAAATAAAAGCGGATTCAGATTCACTCACAAACTGGGGTGCAGTGTTTTCTGTCTCTCAATCGCTGACTCCCTGACCACCTTTGGGAAACCCTAGCCCTGCCGCAGCTGGACTCTGGCAATATTTAATGTCTATTAATATTTGCCTTATATACTTTGGTGATCCCATATTTGGTGCATATATATTTATGATTGTTATATCTTCCTCTTGAAGTTTTCCCCTAACAAGAATGTAGTGACTTTATCTCTTTTGATCATTCTTGGTTTGAAGTTTACATTGTCTGCAAACAGAATAGCTACTCCTAATTTTTTCTGGGTTCCTGTTGCATGGAGTATTGTTTTCCATCTTTTGACTTTCAGTCTATGAGTTTCTTTTTGAATTAAATGTGTTTCATGTATATAACATATTGTGGGATCTCGTTTCTTGATCCATTCTGCCAATCAGTATCTTTCAACTGGTGAATTGAGGCAATTTATATTGATGATTATATCTGATATGTATTGTTTTGTCTTCCTAATGTTATTTTCCTGTCATTGGTTCCTTGCTCTTCCCTTCTGTTTAGCTTCTGCCCTGCCTGGTAGTTTCTTTCTGATGTTGTTCTTGGAATTGTGGTCATTTTTATCTCTCTACCTAGAATATCTTTCAGTATTCTTTGTAGGGTTGGTTTGGTGGTCATGAATGTCTTCTGTTGTTCTTTGTTATAGAAGTATCTCATTTCTCCATTAATTCTAAAAGATAATTTTGTAGGGTACATCAATCTGGGTTGGAAGTTTTTTCTCAGGCCTTAAAATATTTCACTCCAAGCTCTTCTTGGCTTGAGGGTTTGTGTTGAGAATTTGGCTATGAGTCTAATGAGTTTTCTTTTATAGATGATTTTTTTTTTCTCAAACAGCTTTTAATATTCTGTTTTTGTACTGAATTGCTGATTATTAAATATCTAGGTGTAGATTTATTTTGGTTATGGCTCTTTGGAGTTCTATATGCCTCACTTATCTGCAGGTCAGATTCTGTTTCCATGCTTGGGAAACTTTCTGTTACGTCTGCAAATAATTTTTTTAAATGTTATTTGTGTCGACTCCTGCTTTTTCATTAACAATTACCAGTCTTATTTTTGCACTATTTTGTAGCTATTAAATTGTTATTTCATGGTCTCATGTTACTTTCAAGAGATATTTCCTTTTGTGATAGGTAGCTATGATCCTGTCTTCAAGGTATGAAAGTCTATCTTCAGTTTTGTTCAATAGGTTTTGCCAGCTTTTAATGGAATCTTTAATTTCCTGTATATCTCTTTGAATGTGTTTCATGCATTTCTTTGCTATATTGTTCAAAGTTTCCATCATTTTTCTATGCTTTTCTATTTTTTAATCTATGTTTTCTCTAGTTATGCTGAGCAATTCTTTCATTATGGTTATAACTGATTTTTACCTGAGAAATTATTTCTGATCTGATTCCCTTTACAGCCTCATGGATTTGTTTCTTTACATCACTTGCTATCTTTTCAGAAATTTCAAGTGTTGTGTTCCAATTTATTCTATGTTAATGTCTCCTATATCTGTTCTGGATGGGCTGGAGGTCTGATGTTGCATTTTGCTATTTCATATTATATCTATTTCAGAAAATAATTTAATTTTGTACTGTGTGATGATCCTTATGAATTTTTGTAGTAGGTAGCCATATCACTCATATTAAGGCCTCTCAGGGAAAAATCTGTTCTGCAGCAATTTCTTCTGTGTGTAGGAGTTTCTTAGTTTGTGTCTGTCCCAATAGTTTTTCTTCCTTCTTGATGTTTTCCTGTCACTACCACTGTGCTTGAAGATGATTTCTCACTTGTTCTGGCATCTGGCAGGAACTAAATTACTAAAATTGAAAAATTTCTTGAGATTATGACTACAACATATGGTCTGGAATTAATTTTAAATATACTTTGCATGTAAATAATGATAAACTAGTAGAGATGATCATGGTTGTCTGGTCTTGATTGCTGCAAAACACACACACAAAAAATCCCATAGAACTGCACATCACTGGAAATGACCTTCAATGTATGCAAACTAAGAAAGAATCAGCTGGGGGTATAGGGAAATCCCAAATTGAATGGAAACTTTGGGAAATGAGTCCAACTATATTAAAATTGTGTAACATAACTGCACTAAAGTTAGTAGAAAGGAACTTTACTTAAGTATTTATTTTTTTGGTACTGGGAATCAAACTCAGGACCTTGCACTTGCCAAGGCAGGTACTTATCCTGTTGAGCTATATCACTGACTTAAGTAATTTTTAAATGATGTTTTGAAAGAAAATGTGGTATTTATACACAATGGAGTTCTACTCTGCCATAAAACAGATAAACTTGAGTCATTTGGAGAAAAATGGATGCACCTTGTGACCATAATTATAAGTGAAATAAATCAGACCCACAAGCTTAAATATCATGTTTTCTTTTATATGAGAGACCCAGTATATATGTTAAGAGCAAAATAAAAGAAAATTGGAAGTAGAAAGATAAACTCTTTTACAAGTGGTAAGGGGATCAAGAGAAGGGGAAGGAAGAGGAGAAGAAGGGAATGAAAAAGAACTAAAATGTATTGTTTATATGCACCAATTCCTCATGATGAATTATGTACTGAAAACATGTACTAATAGAAAATAAAAATTGATGAAAAAAGTAGGTTTTGATTTGAAATACGAAGGCTGAAAACAATTATATAAAACACTATACTTAGTATTTTTGTTCGTAGGAGTATGTCTAATTTTGAATCTGCTTCTAAACATCTCTACCTCTATACTGAGGTTGAATAAATAGGTAAATAAATGTTTGATGGTAGGATCCAAGTTTATGACTGCATTTGTCTCCTATTGCTGCTACAAAAAATTACCACAAATGCAGTTGCTTAAACAACCATACAAATGTTACCTTACAGTTCTGAAGTCAGAAGTTCAAAACTAGTCTCATTAAAGTGATGAGGTCAGTAGAAATTGTTCCTGTCTTAATTACCTTTCTCATGTTGCTGAGAAGAAATACCTGATGCCCAAAATTAAGTAGGGAAGGGTTTACTTAACTCATTACTTAGTTTTTGGAAGTTTCAGTTCATAATCAGCTAGCTCCAAGGCAGGGTGGTGTGGAAAAGGGGCAACAGTTCATGGTGGCAGAAGACAGCAAAAGCAACAAGAGTAAAATGGAGGAATGCGGGGTGAAGACTCTTTCTGTCCCTTATATTGTATGTTGTTCTGTCCCTGTACTATAGGGTGGGTGTAGCACTCACACCTATAATCCCAGTGTTGGACTATAAATCAATCACAAATTCTAGAAGCCTGCCCCCATGACTGCATGAGGATTTGTGGATACATCTAGACACAAACCATAATAGCTCCCTCTTGAAAGCTCTGGAGACTCTGTTTCCTTTGATTTTTTTCAGCTTTTATGGGCCAACTACATTCCTTGGCTAATGGCCTCTCTCTCTCTCTCTCTCTCTCTCTCTCTCTCTGTTTCTCTCTCACCAGGGATCAAACTCACAACCTCACACTTACCACACAGGCACTTACACTACTGAGCTAAATCCCCAGCCCAGATAATGATCTCTTTATCTTTCTTCAAATATAATGATATAGCATCTTGAAATCTTAATTTCCTCCCACTCATTCTGGCCTTAGGTATCACATTGCCTTTTCTGTCTTTGACTCTCCTAACTTCTTCTTAAAGTGACCCTTTTTGTTACATTGACTCATTCAGATAATCCTGGATAACCTTTCCTTGAAGTATTTTTAGCTTAATAATATATGCACAGCCCAATTTTCCATGTAAGGTAGCATACTTAGACACTGGCACAGTCTGACAATGGGCTGGAGAGATATGACAACTAAATGAAATATGATACCCTGGATCAGATTCCAAAACAAAGATATTAATAGGAAACTGGTGTTGTCCATATAGGGTTAGTTACTAGCAAGTTTACTAGTAACTTAATTACTAGTAACTTTAGAAACTTACTAATTACTGGTTTTTAAATTAATATAGCATGAAAATGGCAGATATTAAAAATACAGGGGTATAAATTGAGTATGATTATACATGTGTATAACCCCAGCTATCAGGAGGCTGAGGCAGGAGGGTCACAAATTTGAGATCATCCTGGGCTACTTAGCAAGATGTGTCAAAATAAAATAATATAATACAAAATGGTATGTGGATATATCGGACAGTATAGCACTTGCCAGCGTACAGTAGGCCCTGGGGTCCATCCCCAGCACCACCATAAAAAGGGGGGAGTGGAAAAATAAGAAATATATGAGAATTTTCTGTATTCACTTTGAAAATTTTCTGCGAATCTAAAATTATTCCAAAATAGTTATTTTTAAAGAAAAGCTTAGCTGATATTTCTTATTGCCACATTCTCATTAAAAAATATCAAGATTGATTTATAGTCCAACACTGGGATTATCGGTGTGAGTACAGTAATCTCATTCAAAAATATCAAGTCCCACATTAATTATCTTAATGCACTAAAAATCTATGTAAATTCAAAACAAAATAAAAAGTGAGCTTGAAAGTGGCCCATTAGCTGTGGAGGAAAAAGAAACTCCTCTCCACTGTTAGTGGGAAGGTAGGTCGGTGCAACCAGTGTGGCAATAAAGTGTGGAGATTCCTTGGAAAACTAAACCTAGAGGTTCCATTTGACCCAACTATTCTGCTTCCTGGCATCTTCCCAAAAGAACTATAAATCATCATACCACAGCATCACACCACAGCATGTGCACAGTCATGTTTATGGCAGCACAGTTTGTAACAGCTAAATCTTGGAAACATTCCCAAGGCTCATCACCAGATAAATGGATAAAGAAGATGCGGGGGGTTTTATAAAATGGAGTTCTACTTAGTCATGGAGAAGGATAAACCTGAGACATTCCTAGGTAAATGGATGCACCTGGAGGTCGTTCTCTTAAGTGAACTAAATCGACATGCATGTGTAAATATCGCATTGTTTCTCTGGTGTGAGAAACCAAAAGAGTAAATAAGGACCAAAATGTATAAAAATATTGAGAATTGGGGAGAAAATGTTCAAATGAGAAGAACTAGGGAAGTGGTGGAGGAAGAGAAAATTTTAAAAATTGAGAAAAGAAGAAAAAATGGAAACAAAGCTTTTGTAAATAAGGAGGAGAAGTAGGTTGAAAGAAGGGTAAGGGGTGAGGAAAAAAGAATCAAGATATATATCATGTGCAGGTATAAATTGTCCATGATGAATGCTAACATTATGTGAATCTAAAATGTGCCAATAAACTTAATTTTTTAAAAGTGGTCCATTAGTAACGTTTAGTAAATTTTATTATTTGTACACTGATGATTATTTATTGACTGGCAAACAACATCAGTGTATATTTAAGAAAAATCTCAGCCATTTTGAAATACTTCATATGAGAACATTTGACTAAACATTAATGTAATGTTAAGCTTCCTCAAAAGACATTTTAACATATTTCTCAATTACAGAAAAGTAAAAACTAAGATTCAAGGAATGATCATACCCTTAAGTGTATTCCAAAGAAACTGACTTAGTCAAATTCTGATTAATAGAAAGATGTCTGTTAATATAGAAAAATATAGAACTCTAGAAGAAAAACAATATATCCTTTCTACCACTTGCTAGTACACACTTATGCAAAAAAATTTTTTTTGTGATAACCTAAGCCAGGCATGATGGCACACACTTGTAATTCCAGCACTTGGGAGGCTGAGGCAGCAGGATTACTGCAAGTTTAAGACCATCTTGGGCTACACAGTAAGTTCAAGGCCAGTTTGAACTGCATAGCGAGAGCCTGTCTCAAAAAAAAAAAACAAACAGTAATAGTAATAACTGAGAAACTGAAGAGATCATCATTCAAACTCCTGACCAGGAATTGCATGAACCATACCAAATGCTAGAAACTAACAAAAATGAAATTATATATGAAATAGAGAGGAAATGTAATGTTTAATTGAATAAATTTAATTATATTTAATTAAACTTTAAAATTCTGATTTAATAAAATTGATTTTAATTTTGTTAAAAATTTTTAATCATGTCAATAAATTTTCATCATATCGTTATATAAATTTTTCTTATGATATGAAAAGTAAGATTCTTTTCACCATAATGTATAGAGATGCCTTCAGATCCTTTCTAGCTTATTCCACTGTGTCAGATAAATATTTTGTTAGCATACATTATGAGCACTTCCTTAAGGGTCAGCAGGTCTGTTCAGTCAATAATCTTCTATATATCTTGGAGAAACTAAAATGTTCTTAGTTACTTCAAGGATTATTGTTAAACATGAATATTTATCTCTTTAAAACTTTGTAAAAACTGAAGAAATAAAATAGAACTTTATAAACTTTTAGGAGGTTGACTCTACCATAATAATTTGTCAGTAGTGTCCTTGACTTTTTATCTTCAGTTCTGTGTGTGTACTATTCCTAGGCAAGCATCTCTTTTGTAATAGTTTCTACAACAACCAACTCAATGAATTTCTCTGTAATGTGGCTTTCACACATTTTCAAAGTAACATTTACCATCATTTTGAAATTTAACTTTATTCTTCCTAAGGTCTTGGAAGATAAGATAAACTATCACACTGGTTATGTTCTTGTGTATGAACAGCTAGATAGCCAACAGAAGTAGTTCACTAAAAGGCTGGGTAATATTTTATCTTCAGTTATACCCTTTTTATTAAACAGGCAAATATAAATATGAAGTATATAAAAGATCACACTTAGAAATTAAATCTAAACACCACAGGAAATTAGACCCACTAGTCTTAACTCAGAATTTTTTCCTGTATTATCTTATCATAAGATTAAGTAAGAAAATACAACTCCCTTCATTTTCTTGGGCATAATCCCACAAAACTTGGTATCAAGAGATCCAGATTTAAGCTTAGGTGTATCGCTCACGAGCAGTACACCACTCGGCTTAAAATTCTTATTCGGTGCATACAATACTAGAGAAGATGCTCCACCAACATGTATGGATGCAGCTGAGAACTAAGTCGAAGGAGAACCAGTAAAGAAGCAAAAGTTTCTTTTTTTGCTTGCCAACATACAAACTGCTGCAATAATAGGCAACAAAAATAAGAAAGGGTGCAGTCTTCCTTACAATTATTCAACTGTCTGGCAGAGCAAAGAGGAAATGGTCCACATCAGAAAACAAACACAAAGAGAAGCAAAACACGGTAGATTTAAACACCTGGTGGGACGGGATTGCCTGTCTCCTGAAAAGTAGTCTTTTCCAAGTCTAATGGCTCAACCCCACATTTGCCATACTGTGCACACATGCCCTGAAATCCCGGCATCTTGAATCTACTTCTGTGGTTACCTGATGGGATTCTGACGTCATCTTTTCTGCAGCCAGCCAGCCCTGATAAAGACAAGCAGGACCATGAAGCCATGTTCTTTACCTTGTCTATCAACATAAACCTGTAAAATACCTGGGGAAAAGTGAGAGCGTGATATAAATCTAAAGTAAGCAAGGGCAGAAAAACCTGTTCAGAGAATTCTAATCAATAATAGAATAAGGTTTATTCATCCAGCATTTACCCCACTATAAATAGCACCATCCCAGAATTTCAGATTTTTTTTTGTCTTTTAGAGTCAAGGTCTCACGATGCAGTTCAGGCTGACCTTGAACTCTCACTTCATAGCCCAGGCTGGCCTCAGACTTGCAGCAATCCTCCTGCCTCAGTTTCCTGAGTGCTGAAATTTTAGTTGTACACCACCATGCCCAACCTTTGAGTCCTATTTTAAAAAGATATATTTCCTACCTAAAAGAGACCATGGTCTCTTGAGAGACAGTTATCATTTATAAATCATATATTACATAAGAAATGAAAATGCATACATATGTTGCTTTATCTAGAATTCAGTTCCAGATGAACACTGATAAAAGTTTATACTCAGATTTCTGCATCTTTCTTTGTGTTGTCCAAAACAAAGACCAAGGCTTTTAGGCCATTTTATATATAAGCACCAACCCAATCATCTAGTAAGCAGGCCACAATTCAGCACACAAGCGTTTTTCACACTGGACTTTATTTGTAATATGGTCAAAGACTGTAGCTAAAAAACATACTCAAGATCAAACCTACTACAATGTTTCTCCAAGGATGTGCTAGGCACCTGGACAATTTTCTTCAGTAATATCCCCTTGTCAAAAAAACAAACAAAAAGAAGTGAGCCAGGCATGGCAGCACTCCCTGTAATCCCAGCATTTAGGAGGCTGAGGCAAGACTGCCACAGGTTTGAGGCCAGCCTGGGCTACATAGTGAGTTCAAGGCTTGCCTAAACTGTATGGTGAGGCCCTGTCTCAAAGAAGTAAAACTAAAATTAACTAACTAAATAAAGGAAATTACATGATGTGTTTTGATTCACTATATGTCTGCTCTTTACTGTAGCTTTAAAATCCAACTAGAAATTGTTTTTAGATGTTTCTTCAAAATATAGCCATGAAGTCAACCTGAAAAGGCTACATACTTCTTTTTTAATTTTATTTTATTTAAAGAGAAACAAAAGCATGTAAAGGGTAGAGGTAATACAGAATTCCAAAAAAAAAAAGATAAACAATAAGAAATCACTAGTTAAAATTACATATTGTGCTCTTAGAAATAGTTGCTCAAATTACAAAATTAAAGCATACAAAGTAGATAGTCAAACAGTGAGAGTGTAGACAGCTACGCATGCAAGAATATCTGCATGTATTTCTATACTTTCTGTATTAGAGGGAAGAACAAAACTTAGCAAGACAAAACAAAACAAATTCCTATAAAAACATGAAACCAAAACGTTGTATAAAACCACAGTACAAGGTGATCTACAATGATTATTGTATTGTTTCTTATTATCTTCAATAGAATGTCTATATCAACAGGCATAATTGAATATAGCAATATGATTGAGTATAGTGGTAAATAACAATATTAGTAAAAATAAAACATTGTAGACAGTATAAAACTTCAAAGGCAGGTGATAATCAAACCATAGTGGATATTCTAGTGGATCTTGTCATCTTAAGTGCAGTTGCCTATACTCTCAGACTTGATATTATCAATCATAACATCTTTGCATAAAATCTATCAATACAAAACAGAGATCCAACAAACCAGATTCGATTACGATCAGTCATGGTAAAACAGTGTAGGTTTTACAGAGCTTTAGATTAAGTTAATAGGAAATTAAGGATGATGACTGTACTATATCCTGTTATTTTTGGGATTACTGTCTGTGCCCTCAAATCTAGTACAGGTAAAAATGACTAGAACAGAATACAATACATCTAAGCAGAGTAGTGTGGGTAATGTGGGTTTTAAATCCTGGTGCACTATTAAAAATATAGTGTATCAAGACCATCTATATTATAGTTTCTAGTTATCCTTCTCTGCCTCATTTCTGCTATGCTATTTTTCTGCCTTTATCTAGTTTTCTCCTTCATTCTACTTCCTGCCCCACTCATTGAGGCCTTTCTGCCACTGTTCCTAAAATCCTGGTATTTTTTCTCTCTCTCTAGAATGTCCTTCAGTATTCTCTGTAGTGTTGGATTGGTGGTCACAAACTTGTCCAGTTCCTCTTTGTCATGGAAGCATCTTGTTTCTCCATTAATTTCTAGTGACAGTTTTGCATGGTACATCAATCTGGGCTGGAGGTTATTTTCTTTCAGGGCTTGTAACACTTCACCCCAACCTCTTCTTGATCTGATGGTCTGTGTGGAGAAGTCAGCCATGATCCTGATGGGCTTACCTTTATAGGTATTCTGTTTCTTTTCTCTGACAGCTTTTAATATTGTTTTTATATTGAATTTCTGGCATCTTAATTATTATATGTCTGGGTGTAGATCTGTTTTGGTTGTAGGTGGCTGGTGTTTGTATGCTTCACACAACCAAATGTCATTTTCTTTTCCCTTGCTTGGGAAGTTTTCCTTAATTATTTCCATGAATAGCCTTTGTAATTCACCTGTATGTATTCCTGCTTCTTTGTTCACATTTCTTATTCTTAAATTGTAGATTCTAAAGGCTACATACTTCTTGACTGCAACTTTATGATACTCTAGGAAAGTCAAAACTATGAAAATAGTGGAAGAAAACCAGTATTTTCTGGGTGTTAAAGAGGAAAGAAGGATAAATAGGTATGACACAAACGATTTTTATGGTAGTGAAATTATAATAGCGAACACCTGACTGAATACATTGGTCAAACACATGTGTAAACATTGTATTGTTTCATTAGTGTGAGAAGCTGAAAGAAAAAACATGTTTATGTGTATGTATATGTATATAAAAATAGTTAAGATAGTTAAACTACTGATTTGTCTCTCTGAGTTCACCGATGAGAAAGATTTGTGCTGGAATTGTTTGGACTATTGAATGCAGATGTCCTGTGCTGTGGGTGAATGACTTGGGGATGACAGTGCACCGTGTATGTACCATTGTTGCCCCAATTGACAGTTCTGAAACTTTGTTGCTTTCCTATTCTTCTTCATCTTTTCTTCTTCTTCTTCGTCTTCGTCTTCTTTCTTCCTCTTCCTCTTCTCTTCCCCTTCCTCTTCCTCCTCCTCCTATTTTTTCCACATCCTTGAAATAAAATGGATTTGAAAAAAAGAATACATGGGTCAAAATCTATAGAATGCACAACATTGAGAATGAGGCCTGGTATACGTTGAAGACTTTGGATAATGGTGATATGTGAATGGAGGCTCCCAAAGCACAAGAAATGAACCACTGGGCTGCGGGATATTGGTAATGGGGGAAGCTGGATATAAAGCAGGGGGGTAGACAGGAATTCTGCGCTTTTCATTCAGTTTTGCTGTGAACCTAAAATAGCACTAAAAGTCTCTTTTACAAATAGTTTTTCAGGGCTGGGGATATGGCACAATGCCTGCCTGGCAAGCATGAAGTCAGAGTTCAATTTCTAGTACCAAAATAATGATAACATTTTTAAATGTGACCCAATTATGGGCTTGTGTTGAACAATTGTTTATTTTGTTTGGCCAGTGACAAATAGAAGTAGACAAGTTCTCCACGAGACCTTTCACTATAGAAAAGTAGTATGTGAGGCAAAATGTCAAGGCCCACATTCACCAGTTGATTAGCTTCTTTGACTACTCGTTTTTCTCATCCTCCACCAGACCCAGAGCTGACACCTCAGCCAGGTAGCTTCTTTTCTGCTATCAGGAATAAAAAGTTGTATATAGTAATTGGCAAAGTCTAGAAAGCTTGGCATAATTTAAGCTGCTGCTTCTGTGAAAACAATGCCTGAAGGAGCCCTATTCTCCTATGGCTAATCCAAGCAAAGTTGTCTTAACAGGTTAGAAAAGAAACTTGAAGAGTGGTACACATGGGATCTCCAGACACGTTCAGGGCTGTTGGTAGCAGCTCTGTCTTAGTTGATGCAGGAGTTGGAGGCTCCTGAGAGCCAATTAGCAAAGGAGGCACAGTTGAGGGAGTAAAATGATTCCAGCAAATGCCAATTAAAAGTGATGAATCCCAGAGCACCAGACAGTGACTAAAACTCTTGCATCAGCCAAGTTCTAGAATGAACTCTCTGAAGAGGAGACAGCAAAGGGAATGGGTAGGGAAGGGAGACCGAGGCATCCCATGCTGCCAAGCTTCTGCTTCCTGTCCCAAGTGCATACCCACCTGGCAATTAAGGTGAAGTGGTATTTCTTGATTAGCCATATAGAAAACCCCAGCACACTGTGACAGAGATGAGCCATGAGACGAAGACCCTATGGTTAACTAGGGGTCTGACAACACAGCAGCCTTGCTAACCAGTGCAGAATTACTGTCAAGCCAGAACACGAGTGTCACGGTCCTTGTAAACTTCCCTGACTACCCTCCCTACAGCTGAACTCTGCCTTTTTCCAATTCGCTTTTCGTTGCTTAATAATAATTGTAACAGTAGTGGTATTACACTAGTAATTATCAGAATCAGAAAATCTTAACTATTAGTCTGCCTCAAATCATTTGTTTCTTGCTTTTTGGTTTTGTTGAGACCCTGGGTCTCACACATACAAGGCGAGCCCTATCTCACCTAGCAATACCTCCAGCCGCTGTCGTTGTCTATGTTAAAGATAAAACAGGACACTAAAGAAGCAAGGACAAATTTCAGCAATCATATGCTGTAGCAGTAGGAGAAAGAGTCCAGCACGGATTGAGCTGAACTTCTCCTTGTTCAGAGGTGATTAGATGTTCTAGAGAGAGAATGAGGAGAGTGGTGAGCACCGAGTCAGAAAAATGAAGAGAATCAAAATGCAGGAGGGTTGTTGCATGTGGGTTAACTGGCACTTAACAAAATGAGACCCTATCCTCCATGGAGACAGAGACAGACCTTATCTTCAGGTGTTGGCTGAAGCAAACAGCAAATACTTGGGGCACCCTGTTTTCTCAGACACTTAAGAGACTAGGGTTCATATCTTTGTCATGGGTATTTCCTCATCCGAGAAGTGTCTTATCACAGATGCGCATTTTGGGAGAGGGCCTTTGAATTTGGGACACCTGATTCTTTTTCAGTTCTTTATATGTTCTAGACAGAAGTCCTTTGTCTGAGGGACAGTTGGCTAAAATGTTTCCATTCTGTGGGTTTTCTTTTCACTCCATTGGTGATTTCTTTTGATGTGCAAAAACTTTTCAGTAAGATGAGATCCCTGTTGTTGATTCTTTCAAGTACTTCCCATGCAGTTTGCGTTTTGTTCATGACTCTTTACCTACCCAAAATGTAGTCTGGCATAACCACTGTGGAAATGAGTGTGAAGATTCTTCAAAAAACTAGGTTTGGAGGTCCCATTCAATCCAGCTATTCCTCTTCCGGGTATTTTCCCAGAATTGAAAACATCGTATCACAGAGATATAGGTGCATCCATATCTCTGTTTACAGCAGCACAATTTGTGATAGCTAAATCTTGGAAACAACCTAAATGCCCACCAACCACAGAATGGTAAAAAAAAAAAAAGTGGTATTTTTATACAACAGAGTATTACTCAGCTATATAGAAGGATAAACTTGAGGCTTTTATAGGTAAATGGATACAACTTGAGACCATACTCATAAGTGAAATAAATCAGACTCACATGCATAAATATTGTATTGTCTGCCTAGTGTAAAAAACTGAGAGTAAATAGGACCCAAAATGTACAATACTGTGAAAGTGAAAGAAAGTGCTCAAAACAAAAGAGCAACTGGGATAGAGAAATGGAGAAAAGGGAAAAGATTATGCTTGTGTATACATTCATAACACAAGATAACTATACTGTTATTTCATCAAAAGTTTGTGCTTTGCTTAATCGTTTGATCATTTTCATGCCTGTGTCTTATAATCTGAACTACTTTGAAGATAACAATACACAATACATTAACCAGTGTTAATCTCCTATTAGTTTTGAAATTCTACACCATTGCTTTTATTGTTTTCATTTTTAAAATAAAAAAAGAGAAACTAGGGTTATCCTAGGGAGGTGGCTCTGAGTGTTAGACAGGATTCCGGTGTTTTGTTTCGGAGTTTATTGGCCAAGGTTGCAGGAACAGCTCAGAGAAGCCTGGCTAGTTTGGTTAAGGGGAGAATTTTCTCACTTAGCTCTTTGAGATTGTGTATATGGCTATAAAACAGGGATGTCACCACTGATCATGTGGGACTCTTGTGAGGATTGATGATCCCATGCCCAGCACACAGAGGACAAGAGGAGAGAAGGCACTTCATTTGGAATTGCAGCTGTGACACTGGAACCTGAACGCAGGCATCGTCTCTAGGAATTATACTCTTTCCCACTAAGCTAAGCTGACCTTCGGCTCTGCTGCTGCTGCAGACGTAAGCTGTCCTACCAACAGCTCGATCCTTCTTCTCAAACACAAATCTGGTCGTGTCATTTCTTGTTTTAAAACCCTCGATAACTCTGCAGTTCCAGGAAGACTCCTTCACATGGGCTACAGCCTCCATGTTCTGGTTTTCTTATCTCCATTACTTCATTTTCGCCTCTTCTGGCAATTCTAATGCCAAGATGACTGACCACATTCTTAGCACCTGGGAATTCCTATGCCTCTTATCCCGCTGCCTTTGCACAAAGTAATTCCTTCTGCAGTGCTAATTACCCTTCGAGATTCAGTTCAAGTATTTTCTTGAACATATCTCTTACGGGCTACCCAAGGTAGACTTCAATACTGTACTCTCAGCACACTTACGACATGGTATTTAATTATTTGTCTATTGCCTATGGGCTGTGAGTTTAAGTTTCTCACCTCGGAAGCCATAGGTCCTAGATTAGTATGTACCAAGAATGCTCAATAAATCTACATGGAATGAATGACCTTTTAAAAAATATTTGTTGTTCCCATCGTAGTCTATTTCAGTCCACTGACCTAACAAGAAGAGCAACTACCAGAGCAGGAAGCCAATTCCTTAGAATCAAGCCGAAGGAATACTTAGAAAATCATTACTAGTTTGAATCAGTGTCAATATCCCCAAATCATTACTACTCTGCAAACAAGGTGTAACATCCTCTGTATTACTTTAGGCATGAAAATGATCAAACGATTAAACAAAGCACAATATTAGTTTATATTGTTTTCCAAACCCACAATCTATCTAACCAACAGTTTTTATTGCATTGGACAATGTCTTATACCCACAGGGTAATCATGAATTCATGTCTGTCCTGAAGAGTTCAGATCATATAATGAAGAAATTACAATTCAATATAATTATACCACACAGAATGTACAAAGTATTACATCATTTCCTAAATATTATCTCCCTAAATTTTTTAAGTTTTCTCAGTCTTGGATGCCCTCTTTTATATTTCACATCAATTTTATAAATAGGTAAATGTTTTATTAAGAAGGTTCTCAAAGTGGCAAATATAAAAACACAAATTTAAAACAATAATCATATTGTCTATCAGACATAAAAACTATACACAGCTCATGAAGAAACAGGCATTATTAAAATACTTGAGAAGTATAAATCAACATATTCTTTATGAAATGCAAATTAGCAATGGCTATCAAATTAATTTCACTTCATGAAATTTACTCAAGAGAAATGCTTCCAAAGCATACTACAAATTACAAATGTTCAATACATTATTCATAATTTTTTAAAAAAACCAACAAATGAAGAATGATTAAACAAAAGATGCTATGTCCATTAACTGGAAATTTATGTTGCTATTTTAAAATAATGTGGCAGATTTGCATTAACTGTTGGGGGAAAATGCTCATCATATATGAAAATTAGGAGAGGAACTTAATACAGAACTACCACAAAACAGCATCGTTGCATCTCACCAAATCAAAAAGGCCACGGAAAGAAACACCATTACTTTTAAGATTAAACAGGAGATAGAGCTTTCCCATGTGGGAGGATGACCAAGAAAGAAGGTAAGGAGAGAGAGAAGTGAGAGGGAAGTAAAAAGAATTAAGATGTTTTATACATGTACTAGCTTCCCACGATGAAAGTAACCATTACGTACTGTAAACATCTATTAATAAAGATAAAAAACTTAATTCTATAATTTAAGTTGACAAGAATTTCGTTTTTTATTATGGTGGTGTTTTGTTTTGTCTTTGAGGCAAGCTGGCCTTGAATTTACTATGTAGCCCAGGCTGGCCTTGAACTTGCAGGGACCCTTCCATCTCAGCTGAGTGCTGGGATCACAGGCATGCACCACCATGCCTGGCCATAAACTGTTGAACTGTAATCTGACATGTTAAAATTTGACAGAAAGGAATGGTTCTTTTAGAATCGATAAACTGATGGAGCTAGTATCAGACTCCCTAACTATTTTCCAGACAAAGAGGATTAACTTTAGGATTTCCTGGAAGAACCGACATAGCAGTGGAGACTAATTAAGACTGAACTTATTAACAAGACTTTTTTCTCATTATTTCACAGGTAGGCCAAGGAAATCGTTTGTTTCTTAGCCAAAATGTGGTAACACCTTTATGAGAACTTTCTCTTATTACTCAATTTATTCCATACTAGCACATAAATTTCAAATATAGAAGAAAATAAGTTACTTTCCTGGGATCTATACAGACATGAACAAGACAGACGTGAATTCATGTTTACCCTGTGGCTATAAGACATTGTCCGATGCAATAAAAACTGTTGGTTAGATAGACTGTGGGTTTGGAAAACAATATAAACTAATATTGTGCTTTAATCGTTTGATCATTTTCATGCCTAAACTAATATAGAGAATGTTGACACCTTATTTGCAGAGTAGTAATCCTAGAAAAGGACTAGTTAAGCCTTTTATAGATATAGATATAGAGTAGTAATCCTAGAAAAGGACTAGTTAAGCCTTTTATAGATATAGATTTTTCTTTTTTATATCCTAAAGAAAAATCAGGGTTTTGGAGCCCCAAAGCATTCCAACTTAAAGTCTCCTTTGTTCCACTTGGAAATTCTAAGTGTACTGATAAGATATTCAAAATCAAATAAGGCCTTAGGAGAAAATAACAGAAAGTATTTGACTTATAAATATCCAAAGCTGGTTCTGAAGGGCTCTTTATTCATATTTTGATCTAGAAATGCTGTCTACTTAGATTAACATTAACCCACCACTCATCACTCTCTAAGTGACCAGTTATAGCAGAATTGTAAAACATAGAGATAAGCTCTACTGAATGTAAAATTAAAGAACCTGTTTCCAGATACAGTTTTCTCAGTTACCCATCTAGAAGTCTTGAAAAAACACTTCACCTCTCCTAACATGGACAGTTCAGTTTTGGGGGGCTCCAGCAATAACTTCTTTACTGAACTGAATATCCATGTCCAGCACTATGGTAGACTTGTTGTCATGAACAGTCCACTGAACTAAAACAACTGAAATGTTGTGTTAAAATACCTACAAGACAGCATTAATCATTGAAGAGGGTGGGGAGCAGAATCATCCATTCACAGCAGTGATTAGATTATGGAGAGGCACACAGAGGGCTTCCGGGGTATCAGGGATGTTCCAGTTTTTAAGACAAATGGATACTTCACAGGTATTCTAATTATTTTTTAAACTGTACATATATACTTTGTATCTTCTGTACAAAAGATACTTTGTACAAGATACTTTGTATCTTGCTTTTTTCTAGTTATCAACCACTGCTTTATTTTTTTCTTTCCCTACATACAATATGTCAAAACATCTCAGGACTTCAGTGAAAAGGGAACGGTTGCTGGTTTTCATCTCTCTGTCTCTAACACTCACCATTACTCCACAGCTGCTCTGGGCCACGGCGCAAAAATTTATATGAACACAAACTCCTGATCACTTTCCTATAATACATTCCTCAAAATCAACACTGGAAACCAGATAGAAGATTCCCCGTGTGGTACGATGGACGGACACAGTATTAAACACTCTCTGATTATCACAGATTCTTCATTGTGGTCCAAAATGTCTGTTTTTGCAATTACATCATATTGGTTACTCATACTGACTTTAACTTACCTATGGCATATGATGTTAAAGATACACCTCAGAAAGCTGGCCTTTTTGGCCTGAAAGAATGACTTTTAAGTTTTTATCTTGTTAGATTCAGCCTTTATAATGTTACACAATACTTGTTCTATTATCCATTTTCTGAATTCTCTGCCTTTCGCAGTTGTTATAAATTTTTACCAATAGTACTCAAGTCACTAAATAAGAGGTGAATAAGACCAGATCACAAAGACCTAAGCTATATCCCCCAAATAGCAAGTGCTTAGAAGTCTTCTAAATACATCTACATATAGTATTAACACTGGTACACCCATTCAATTGGTTATTAAGCCTTGTTAACATTTCTTCATTTTCCACAGTACTGAAAAACTGTTATAAAATACATCATTAGAACCTAAAGAAACTACAGACAGAGCTCTCTCTGGCCTCTCAGGCATAGGAGCACTATTAGAGTAGCGCTGATCTGTCACCATGGACTATGGGGCAGAACACCACAGGGACAACAGAATGGGAAAGTGGAAAGAAGCTGGTCTTCAGCAAATATTTGGAGTGATCATTCTTTTTCTGAGATTTCCAGAAAAAAAACTATTTTGCATAAAAACCAAAAGGGAAAGCATACTTCAACAGATCCTAAAAGCAAGAATCTAAGCCTGGAAAAAATAAAGCACACCAAACTATAGGGTATTTTTTTTTCCCAAGAAAATTTAATTCTGTTCCAACCCCAAAGAAGGGAAAGAACTTAAATCTTTAACATAAAAATAAAAATTGCTCAAAAATCAAGCCATTAAAAAGTTAAGCCCCCTTCCTTTAACAATAAATACTTAACTGATATATACATATTAGACTCAGGAAGAAGACAAGAGCAGGAATCCCGGGGAATTTTTCCCATGGCAAGATCCCAACATTTCCACCAATGCTACACTCTGCATAAAGCAGACGGTGGTCAATGAGGCAGGAGAGATGCACCAGGGAAGTGTGCAGCCCTGAAGGATCTAGAACATGACAGGGAAGAGTTAGAGGGACAGGGACCCTCCAGGGCAGGGGACAGGAAAGTCTCGACGTAAAACACACTTCTCGCCAATCCCAGTGGAGTCACCGGATGTGGCTGATCCAGTGGCCGAGTGCCTTGAGCTTATCTGCACACCTCTCCCTGCTCCCTCCATAGCATGCAAGTCAGGAAAGATCATTCACACTGGGGTCGCGAGGCCACCATGGCAGCAGCCTGGCTACTGGAGCCCTGAGGCTTTCCATTCACCACAAGCAGGAGAGGCGTCTCCACTCGAACACTGGAAAAGGAATAGTCCTGCAAGAAAACAGAAAGGGGTTCACTGCAGACACCGAGGTGGGAAAAACTCCAACGCGGGACTCACTAACTGCAGCATTCTCCCCATCCTCTCCAAACACACCTCTCACATGCTACATAAAACTGAGCTGTTTTCGACATTTGGAAAGAAAATATAAGGTAGGCAGGGCACTAATAATGAAAACACAAGAACGGGACAGTTCTCTGATTTAACAAAAGCAAACTCCTCACACTGCCTGACAGCAGAGCCTCCAGCTCTCATAGAATCTGCTGTTGCCCACAAGGTTTCTTGACAATTAGCCAGATACACAGCAACCAACCACCCAGAGAAATTCTGAGAAATCGTCAGTCCAGAATTTTGTGAGGTCCTAAATTAATCTGCCAAATACAAATTAATTTCCCTTTTATATCAAGCATAAAATATGTAACAGAAAAATACCACTGAGATATCAGTTCACTTCCCAGTTCAAATCTATTTTTTAAGTAGTTACTAAAAATCTTCAACCAAGAACTATTTTTCAGCCTTGGGGTGGTGGTATGAGGTTGAGGTATAAGAATCATAGGCACAAGGCCAATCTGAGCTGCACAGAAAATTCAAGGCTGGCATGGATTATACAGCAACATCCTGCCTCAAAAAATTAAAAATGTACATATGCATTATATATTATATATATACGATACATTACATATGTAATATTCTTCCACTAGCAGTGTGAATCCAGCTCTTCAAAGTCCAAGTAAAATACGTTAAAAAATTCTCATAAATCAATTTTTTAAAAAGTCATAAAAAATGACTTTTTAAAAGTAAAAAAAGGGGGCGATTTATAGATGAAATATAGTCAATAAACATATAATAAAGTGCTCAGCCTCACAACTAATCAAGAAACCAAATTAAGCTAGTACTGGGACTATAGTTTTCACATACAATCAGCAAGCAATTTTGAGAGGTTTCTCCTTAGTGTCAAGAACCACAGGACAACGCATTCACTGCTGGTAACAACTTGCTGGAAAGCCTTCCAGAGCCTCATTCGGTAGCATGTGTTGAAAGTCTTAGATTTCTGCATGTCCTCTGAACCCAAGATCCTACATTTGAAATTCATAAAGGAAATAAAGATATGGGCAGAGACATAAAAATGTTCCTTGCAAGCGCTGGGGCACAGCTCAGTGGCAGAGCATGAGGACCTGGGCTCAACCCCTAGCAGCACCGAAAATGTTCACTACTGTACTTTCCTCATAGGGAAAACTTAGACATACGTCAGAATATACTGGTCACTGAACTCTGTTAAAGGGCGCAACAGTAAATATTTCAGGCCTTGTAGGCCGGACAGTCTCTGCTATGTAACAGTTCACCTCTGACACTGTAATGGAAAGGCAGATAGAACAGCAAACGAGCACGAGTGGCTGTGTCCCATTAATTTAAAGCTTCACGGCATTAAAATTTTACTATCACAAAATGTATTTCTTTGTTTTTTCATTTAAAAATACAGCAACTATTCCTAGCTATCAGGCCATACAACAACAGGTATAAAACAAGATTTAGTCAGTGTAACACACTGGCTGCGACTGACCTCAGTAAAAATGTGGTTAAATACCTATTCCCATAAGGTTTCCATGAAGATTAAATCAGGCAATGTAAGCAGCGAAATTCTTCGTAGTGTCTTGCACCCAGTTAGGTATGCAGTAAATGTTAACTGTCATTATCACCACTACTATGTGTCAGTGCAAAACGATGCAGTTAAAGGTGTAAAAGCATCAAAGATGTTCAAACATGCATATACTATCCTACACGCAAATTATAAATATGGATGGATGGATTTCTAAATAGGAAAAGGACCAGAGGTATGTACTGCGAACAGTTACTAGTAATGTCGGAGGGGCATACTTCAATCTTTTTTTTTTTTTTTTTTGGCAGTGGTACTAGGAATTGAACCCTGGGTTTTCACACTGAGCTATATCCCCAACCCTTTTTTAATTTTTTATTTTCAGACAAGGTCTATGAACCTTCCAGAATACTGGGATTACAGGTGTGTGCCACCACACCTGGTTTTCAATCCATTTTTAAATTTCTTTTGCTTAGCAGTAGTTTTCCTTTTTATAAAAACACACAACAGGGTTGGAGAGAGGGTAGGGGAATGGAAAAAAAGAATCAAGTTATATCATGCACAGGTATAGATTCTCTATGATGAATATGATCATTATGTGTATCTAAATTGTACCAATAAAATCTTGAAGAAAATAAAAAAACAAAAAAGTGTGCATATATATGCAGAGAGAGAGAGAGAGAGAGAGAGAGAGAGAGAGAGAGAGAGAGATCCAAAAAAAATGCATACACACTTTAACAATTTATCTTACTGATAAATGTCTGGAAGCTAATGACCTCCACTTTGAGCATTTGTTGAAATTGTAGAGGTCAAGGTAATTTGTATTAATGTCATGATGCCTCAATAAATTTAGTATTAAAATATTTATGAAAAATTTTTCTTTTCCTGATGTATACATTTTTTTGGCAGGCTCTGTGCATGTGTGTGTATATATATATATATTTCTGTGTCTAAGCATCATAAATATATATGTGTGCCATACACACATATATCCCATACACCCATACACATTCATATGTGCATGCATTACTTTTATGCTTACAGTAATTTTTTTTTTTTTTTTGGTACCGGGGATGGAACTCATGACCTCGCGTTTGCCAAGCAGGCGCTTAAGCCACTGAGCTAAATCCCCAGCCTCCTACAGTAACTTTTTTTAAAAAGAGACCAACTTGGAGCCTATGAACTGCAACTCAGTCCTACCAATTACTCACCTTTCCCTTGTGCTGAATTTGGTGAACCCGAAGGTTTGGCTCAGGGATGGCGACCGAGTCCCCAATGAGAACTCCCCAGCTCTGGACTATATTATACACCATCACTGCATAACAAAGTCCATCTGAATCTACCAAGCCAAACGTACTGCCAGATTAAGATGGAGAGAGAAGGGAAAAAATGGTAAATGGACAACAAAGAAGGGCAGAAACTGATTTTAAAATACAGACAAAATAAACCAATGTTTTCCCAGTTACTTACATAGAAAACCTACAAGTAGTATACCATCCATGTGTATCTGAATCCCCACTTCTCTTAGATATTTCTTATCTTTAAAGATAAAGTCAGTAATCTTTACTTTGCTAAGAATTTAGGACATATGCACGCCAAGGCCATCCAACAAATATTAATGATGACCTAGTCCAAAATGTAGCAGCTAAAATACAATTCCTGCTCTCTCAATTTAACTATCATACTTCAAACCCTCCATCACTGTAAATACAACTTATTTCCACGGACATTCACTGAATATTATGTATGTGTCAAGCATTGTATTTAGCAGTAAGACATCAATCCACCTATGAATGACCTAGAGTGTAATGGAAGTTAAACGAAAAAGTCATCTCTTGAGCTTGGGTGTACCTCAGTGGCAGAATGCTTGCTTAATATGGTCAAGGCCCTAGCTTCTAGATTCCCAGAACCACAAGAGAAAAAAAAAAAAATCACAGTACAGTGTCAAACAGTTTTTCCCTATGCTAAATCCAGTGAAATCACAGTATGACCTGAAGGTCCAGAGAAACAGCAAAATGAAAACTGGAAATCAGATTTCAAGAAAGTAACTCTCAAAGTGAATCTTAAAGGATAAAACAAGAAAACCTAACTTTTATGGAAAAAAAAATAAAAAAAAGAATCCTCAGGGGAATAGGAACACGACTGACTTGGGAGGAACATGTGGGGACCTCCTAAGGTGATGGTGATCTTTATCTTGATAAGGATTTAAATCACACAGTTGTACGCATTTGTCAAAACTTGGCAAAATACACTTGGATTTGCTGAACTTAGTTAAGGATCATTTGCCAAAGTATTTAGACAAAGGAATACACTAATCCCTGTAATTTACTTCAAAATGGACCAAAAGTAAGATACATCAATGGATAGGAGGATAGTAGGATAGATATGTATGTGATTAAGTGTAGTGAAATGTAGTACTACATAATTGTAAAATATAGGTAGCTAATCAGATACAATGATATTATAAAATTCTTTCAATTTTGCTACACATTTGAAAATTTTCAGAATATGTTGGGGTGCTAGATGTATCAGAAAGAAGTTACAGGAGCATCTGACAGAGTTAACTATATGTAACATGTACAGCATGAAAACAGCTGCTCTGACACTTACAGAATAGTATCATGTTTGAAAGAAAAGGTGCACGTGGCAAAGTGACAGAGGATAAATGAAAAGACAGGCAAAAGTAAGCTGTGAAGGACTCTACACTAGGCTGAGCTAAGCATGGCAGTTCAAACTCCTAAAAGCTAGAGTCTAAGTAAAATATATTAAATAGCAAGTGGCAATGGTCAGATTTGTCTCTGATTTTTCTGCCAGCACGTGAAACACTGAGGGAAAATGAGAGCCAAGGAGATGCGTCTGAAGAAGTGCTAAGAGGATAAGTTAAGGTGACAGAGACAGAGAAATGGGGACAAAACAGCAAAACTCTCGGGACTGCTGATTGCTTCAACACAAAGAATGGAGAAGCCTAGAACAATTTCTAGAATTCTTAATTCTGTGACTAAGTAGAGAGATAATATCGGTCACTGACAGGGAGTCCGGGCAGAAGCAGGTGCAGAAAGAAGAGATGAGTCATTCTGAATATACTGAATTACGAGATTTCCCATTGGAGCCCAGAGGCTGTTAGAGGGATCCACAGCCAGAAAATAAGGCCTGAGCTGAAACATCTATGTCAGCACACGGAATGCAGCCAAACCCTTGGGTTTCTCTGACAACATCAAGCAAGATGATCGACAGATGTGACGGTCTGGACCAGAACCACATCCGCACTGGACAATTGCGAATTCACAGGAAACAGTGCAAACAAGCAGAGCACTGCCTGATAAATCCAAAGAAAGCCTCAGAATCTTTCTATACACTATACCAGACAACGACAAAGGACTAAAGTTGGCAAATATAGGCAATCCTGGCATGGAGTGAAAAGGAAAAAAACAAAATCCTGGGAACCTAACGTTTAGAAGTTGGGCAATTAAAAAGAGAGACAGAGAGAGAGAGAGAGAGAGAGAGAGAGAGAGAGAGAGAGAGAGAGAGAGAAACCAAAGAGTAGTAAAATATTTATTTGTTCTCGTTTCCTTAAAATCTGTATCCTATCGCTTCTTGGCCTTTTGGCTAAGATCAAGTGTGAAACCTGTATCCTTTTTCATTCCTGTTAGTCACAGTTCTGCTCTAGTTAACTAAGCTTTTCTCAAATTGTGTTGTTGCCCTGTAACTCACATGCACACCTCTAGCAAGTGCACTGGACAATGCTCAGGAATGTAATGTTAATTGTTTCAGTCTGGATAGAGCAGAAAGGATGCCAAAGATTAACTCAGAATGTTATAGAGGATGTAGTAAAAGCCAGTAGATAAGATGCCTAGACAGACATTGGTGGTAGTCATAGAAAATAAACCACTGCAGTACAAACAAGAAGCAAAAACCAGTTAACCAAGGATTAGGAAGTGGATAGAAGACCAAAGAGTGATGGCATGCACCAAATCATAGTTTTTCAAACTTCAAAAGTTTACTAAATCCTCTTCATTCATTCTTCTGCCGGACCCTAGCCACCCTTCTTCACCTGGGTCCTTCACCTTCAATATATATACTAGATGCTACACAAATATTTGTTAAATGACATCTGAGAAAATCTCTGCAAGTGGGCCTTAAATTCTAACTCAAAGCTCAGCTTCCAGAACTATGTCTATCTAAGTCCAAACAGGGTGAACAATTCGTCCTTCAACTCCATCGACATCAAAAATCAAAGGGAAAACCTGGGCAACTGAAACTCCAAAAGAAAACCGACAGGAAAAGTCAGAAGAGGACTGTGGGAAGGTGGCAGACAGATGAACAGCGGAGCAACAGCCTCACCAAGATTCTGTGTCCAGGTACTAGAATGAGGAAGAGGAGCAAAGTGGGTCCCCAGGACCCAGAGAGATCTAAAGAAGAACTGAAGCGCACGGGGAGAGAGAAGAGTGAGACTTCAACGCAGGAGGAGGTGGCAAGCAGTGATTTCTCCTGAGCCCAGATTCACTGCTTGGGAGGGCTGGCTTGAATCCTTAGATGACGGTGATTACTGGCTACCCCAGAGGCCTCCAGAGAAACACACCAGTGGAACAGAGCAGTGGATGCAGCACAATGCAATAGGTAGTGAGTTCGTCAGGCCTAGACACAACCCAGCAGATGTCATTTACAGGTAATCAATTTGGAGAGGGGACAGCTATGCTGGAACTCAGAGCAGCTGCAGGCTGGCTCCACCCAGTGGCTCCAAGTGTCAGGGTGAAGTGAAACAGTTACATGGGCAGGAGGCCAAAAAGCCAAGTTCAGGCAGCAGAAGGCACCTGGAGTGTGGCAGGCTTAATAAAGGGGGCTCCACTCTAGCAAGAAACCAGCCGAACTTCAGTGGAACTAAAGGTGCAGGCTTGCTGGGGTTATCTGCTACCCTGCTGTAATCTACAGCGGCTTGCTGGGATTGATCAAAACAGATTATCTGGGCTCTATTTGTCCACTCTGTCTACAGCAGAGACACGCCCTGAAGTGGATATGCTATTCTTTTTTCTCATTTCTTGTTTTATTTAGTTTTGTTTTCTTCTTTACCACATTCTTGTTTCTATGAGTGTAAACACTGTTTCATTTTTTGTAGTTGGTATTCTCTTCTGTTTTTGTTTTCATTTCTTCTCTCTTCTCCTAGCTTCTTTGTCAATTTTCCAAAGTTCATGTAATCTTCCTTTGTCCTCCAGACTTGCTTTAAATTTCTCCCTCTTCTTTTATTGCTCTATTTTTTTCCCCCCAAACCCTTTAAAATTTTCTCTCTTGGAGAAAAAATTACCAAATGGAGGACATATTTACTGTATGTGAATTTCTGGTTCATTTTAGATTTCTGTTATATAACCACAAATCCAGTTCATACAGTTAGAGGCAGCAAATTAATAGTTACCACAGCTTGTCATTTTCTAGGCTGTATGCAATGTTACTGCTACTTTAGGCAAGGTGACATAATTGTTCGAGTCAGTTGTCCTTTTAGTAGGTCAAGACTGGGATTGCCCAAGAGTCACAATAATATATAGGCCAGTGCCAAAGATCCAGGGGCTGGGCAAAATACACAGCTACTTCTCAACCCCAATAAACTGAAGAGGTAGGATCTTGCAACAGACTCAAAACCCGAACGCCAGCTATCCACTATGGAGTGGTCATTTCCTGAAAGTTCTAAATACTAGCAACAAAGCTACCATAAGCAACTTACACGCATCAACCCAGAAACAAAACTGTAAAAAAATAGAAAATGAGAAGACACCAGACTCCCAGTTCACCAAAGGCAAATCCAGGGGACAATGAGGGGGAACAATTTGAAAGCCCCCCATCTAGACTCTCTGAAGTGGTAACAGTGAAGTAACAGATGAATGAGACTCTAGAAAAAAATCGAATCAGAAATAGTTTCTCAGACAACTGCAGGGATGGTGACTATAACGAAAGACATGCTTAGTGACTTGGGAGCAGACACGGATACAACAAATAGAGGAGCTAAATCATGAATATAAACCATAAGCCATTAACACCCAACATAGAAAGAAATGGAACCCACAAAACAGATTCAGACAGATATCCAGGAGGTTAAAAATTCCACTGAAACCATATAAAGCAGAATGAGCCAATGTGAGGTCAGAATATCAGATACAGAAGACAGAATTGCAGTTAGCAATCAAAAAGGATTTCTTAAAAATCTTTTAAGAAATCTTTTAAAAAGGGGAGGACAAAAAAATTAGTCCAACAGGTGCTAGATGATGTGAAGAAGAATAGCATAATATTGACTGAAGTCAATGAAAAGGCAAGAAATATGCAAATGACATAAAAAAAAATCTATTCACAGAAATAATGGGCAGAAATTTTCCCAGACATAGAAAAAGAATCTGATTTACAGATACGTGAGGTATACAGATCTCCAATTAGCCATGATAAAAAAAAAGTCTACATCAAAGCATATAATAGTTAATATTCCAGAACTAAACACAAAGACAGAATATTAAAAGCTGTTAGAAAAAAGAAAGAAATCACTCATAAAGGAAAGTCCATCAAAATCATAGTAGCTTTCTCAACACAAACCCTCAAATCAAGGAAAGCTTGAAGTATTCCAAGCCCTAAAAGAAAACAACTCCAGCCCTGATTGATGTACCCCACAAAATTATCTTTCAAAATAAATGGATAAATAAGATACTTCATGACAAAGAACACTGGAGGAAATGCATGACCATCAAATTGGCCCTCCAAAATGTTCTGAAGGATATTCTAGAGAGAGAGAATGAGGATTGCAACACCATGTGCTCTAACAGAGTGAATCCACCAGGCAAGGCAAGTAATTAAAGGGGGCGGGAGAGAGCTAACAACAGAAAAAAACAACAAGGATAAGTCAATACATATCAGCTGTAACCATCAAACTAAATGGTCTCAATTCACCAGTTAAAAGGGACAGACTGGCAGACTAGGTCAAGATGCAAGATCCAATAATATGCTGTATACAAGAAACACATTTATCTCAAAAAGAAATTCACAGACTGAAAGTCAAAGGATGGAAAAACAATACTTTATGTGATAGGAACTGAGAAAAAAACAGGGGTAGCTGCTATTTCTATTTGCAGACAAAGTGGATTTCAAGCCAAGACTGCATAAGAGAGAAAATTACATCCTTGTGAGGGGAACAAGAGGAAGAAATAATAAATATGCACCAAGTACCAGCACACCCAACTATATAAAACAAATATTTACAGACACTGATAAATTGTAAGGACAATCCTCAATATACCACTGTCACAATAGACAGATCAACCAGACCCCCCCAAAAAAAAATCAACAAAGAAATATCAAAACTAAACCAAACTTCTGAACAAATACACTTAGGAGAAGACTACAGTGTTCCACTGGACATCAGAATACATATTCTTCTCAGCTGTGCATTGACTGTTCTCCAAAATAGATCACATACTAGCTCATAGAACATGCTTAAGTAAATGCAAAGGAATTTAACTTATGGTGCAAATTAAAGCAACTCTGAGAGTTTGCCTCATTCCCAAAAGAATGACTATTATCAAGAAGTCAACCTATAAAAATCTTGCAGAGGAAGGTGGCTGTGGGGGAAAAGGAACCCTTTTCCACTGTTGGTAGAGAGTGTAGATTGATGCAACCACTGTGGAAGTCAGTATGAAGATTCCTTAAAAACTAGGACTAGAGATTCTATTTGCCCCAACTATTCCCCTCTTCGGTATCTTTCCAAAAGAATTAAAAGCATCACACCACAACAACCTATACATGCCCATCTTTATAGTGGCACAGTTTTAACAGCTAAATCCTGGAAACAGCCCAAATGCCCATCAGTTGAGGAATGGCTACAGATTTGTGGGGTTTTTATACAATGGAGTACTACTCAGCCATAAGGATAAAATTAAACTTTTATAGATAAATGGAGGCAACTTGAGTGACACAAATGGAACACACATGTTTAAACACCACACTGTTTCTCCGGTGTGAGAAACTGAAAGTGGAAATAATGAGCAAAATGTATACTAGATATTGGGAAATGGAGCAAAAATGTTCAAAGAGAAGGGGAACTGGAGGAAGAGACAAAGGGATAAGAAAAAAAGAAGAAAAAAATGGAATCAAAGCTTACGTAACTGAGGGAAGAGGGGCTAAAGGGAGGGGAGGGAAATGGGTAAAATAGAATCAAGATATATCAAATACAGGTACAAATTCCCTATGATAAATGTTACTATTATGTATATCTAAAATGCACCAATAAAAAAATACACTCGGGGGCAGGAGAATTTTAAGGTTTCTGTATCTTTTAACAAATCGTGCCCTGTTAAATTTGAGCTATGAATGTGGGAATCCATGAAGCACTGGTCTCAGGAGACAAAAACAGGCAATCATTGAATCTACGAAAGTTATAGAGACTGTTAGATATCACCTAGGATAATACTTGCTCACAGAAGGGAAGAAGTCACTCATCTGAGACTGCTAACAATGCCTTCAACTGCCAGAGAAATTCCAGGAAGGGAAAGCAATCTGTGCAGAAGAAAAACAAGCCAGCTGAAGGAAACTCACAAGGGGACCTTCTCCTCTGTAGTCAGGCTAAACACCACCTTTCCCAGGACCACAGCACCGCTGTTCCCACCAGGCAGCAGCGCGCTCAGGGGCTTGAGCTGCAGGGTCACCTTCTGCCCCGAGGCTGACTGATAGCGCCCATCAGCACAAGGGCCAAGGTGGGATGGACGCAAGCTTCCTAGCATGCTCTGAAGTTTTTTGGCCTTCATCTTTCCCTGCAAAGGGAGGGTAAACAGGTTAACAGGCTGGAAAACACACTGTCCTTCTTGAGAGTCTAGCGCTTCACTCCCGCCCACCCGTTTCTGAGTCACAACCATCTAAGCTTAATCTTTTATTCTTTTATGGCCCCACCGGAGAAGTAAAGAGTAGGCTTCTCCCCTGCCAAGGCTTCACCTTGCTCTCCAGGAGGCTGGTTAATTTACTGAGGAATTCCAAGAGTTGCTGCTCTCGTTGCTGGGGCTCTGGCCAGGCAGGGTCCAGGGCTGCCGCCCGAGAGAAGCCCTCCAGGGCTTCCCCGTAACTCTCTTCATATTTATGTAGCTGTGAAAAAAGTAATTCAAAACCTCCCAATTGTAAGTATATCTCAATACACTATGCCAAGGGCACAATGACACAGTGGGATAAGAACCCAGAGAAATTGATCAATGTCTTTCCAGGCATTTTCCTCTTCTATCACAAATCTCCTTCTTTCTGGTCAAGATGGTGACCAGATGGAAGTAATTTCCAAACTTTAAAATAGTTAAGTTGTAGGTATTAGGTTACTCTGTTTTGATATTTGCACTTAATACTCCACAAGACTTCTACGCCATCTCTTCTCTGTGTACTCTTAGCCTGTGGCTAAGACCCAGATGTGTTTGTTCGACCTTCCTTCGAATGAGTATGCCTTACAGGTCTTACCGTTGCCCTGTTTAGATGAAGGTCAGGATTGCTGGAGGCTTTCCTGTCGACCTTCTCCTGGAATGAGAAAGAAAGCCCTTCAGTGGATCCTGCTTCAGTATTAAGGATGAACAAGCCCCGCAAGACCTAGACTTCCGCTCACTAGAAAAACTTTTGAGTTTCTTCCTTGTGAAAACGCTACCTACACTAACACTGTTTTATAATAACCACATACAAGTCCAATATTACTGAGTCTCCAAAGCCTCAGAGATGTAAAGTTGTTTGTACATGTAAAACTAAAATATGGTAACAATTAATCCATGCAGTATTATTAAAGATGGAATAAGAAGAAATATGTGAAAGTATTTTGATTAATTTTTTCAAGTAGTGAAATGCTCTATAAATAAATGAAGAATGCCTAGGACAGAAATAGTGTCAATTTAAAGTATTTTCTCCACTCACAAGTGTACCTCCAGGCCCATGGAGGATCATGTTTCTATAGCTAAGCCCCCTGAAAACATGCATGAAGTCAAGTTCTGATTCTCTAGAACAGATGCCCAGACACCAAAGGACAGTGCAGACAAAGGTACTGTGAAGAAACTGTTGTGTTCATTCTTAAAATTCTATTCATTGCCTACCACATTGCAAAAGCACAGACAATATGAATCAAAATTGTTTAAAATATTGGTTCAGATATATTTAAAAATGGAGATTTGGGTGAAGATATTAAAAGCTAAAGGTAACTATTTGAGAGAAGCCAAATAAAATATATGAAGGTGTATACTGTAAATTCTTTGAAATATAAACATTCATAAAATTAAAGTAAAATACAGTTCCCCTGTCTAAAAGTTCTGACCAGTAAAAGGAGTCCTTGAACTGCAAACATGACTACATAGTAGCTGCTTCCATATTACCAGAGAAAAATAAGTAATGGCTAAGTTAAAAACCAATTCTCAAAACAAACAAACAAACAAACAAACAAAAAACCAATTCTCTATATCAAAGGAAGCATGAAAGCAAAAAGAAAGATGAAGTTGAGGGATAAATAAAAAGCACTTAAAAGGCCAATGTGAAATGCTTAATAACAGGTAATCAGCACTCAAAACCTGAGGGAGCCCCCATCCAAGTGACTCCTGACACAAAAACGTGAGCTCTGGTGAATTAATTCCAGGAAATGATGCAGAACGGACTCTGTGCTGTTTTCTCTTTTCACCTGTGGACAATCAGGAGCTGTACGTAACTGGGAATAGTGCTTAGTTACGCTCAAGTGTCAGAGTTTTCATTTTTCTTTAAAATGAATGCATACAAATATTAATAAGCATTATTTTAATGGGCTTTTTTCCTCCACTACAAAAGAGGGATATTGCCAGGCAAGGAGGTGCATGCCTATAATCCAGCATTTCAGAGGCTGAGGCAGGAGGAACACAAATTCAAGCTAGACTGACTACATATCAAGACTCTAGTCTAAAACAAAACAAAACAAAACAAAACAAAACAAAACAAAGATGAACGTGTTGAGATGGGTCCTGTGGCTTAGTTACACATGCCTATAACAAACCTACACCGTTCAAGGAGTTATCTGGCACCAAAATACCACACTGTAAGAACTGTGATTCTTAATATTCAAGTTATGAGAAGAAGAAAGCCATACAGACATAACTTTACAAAAATCACACACACGGTGTGTCAGCAAATGCAAATGCTTAGTAAAGAACCACAAGGAAGACTACGATGGTCTTGCTTCTGTTTCTGCCTTCTTTGCATCGGGCCTGCGTGACCATTAAGTACTCACTGCTCGGGCATAGGCACTGAGAGCTTGCTGGGAGATCTTGGGGTTCTGGCCAGTATTGAAGTAAAGAGAAAGGTACGCATTCCCCAAGATATCTGAAAGAGACACAGTGGTGGATTATTTCAGAGCCCATGGCTAAGATCTGACCTATTCTAGTCACCCTTCAAAGTCTACCTGAAAGGTCCCACTTCTGACTCAATCCAGGGATGACACTGTATCAAAAATGAACTAGGATAGAGATAAATATGGCCACCCACTCACTCAAGTCAAACTGGAAAAACCTTACAAAAGATTGGCTTTGATAGAAACATGTATCTCCTCTCTTGGATCAAGAGATCCAAGAACTCCAAGGAGAGTGGCTCATCAAAATACTTCTTGAGCGTCTTTAAAACAAATATCCTAGCTTCGGTCAGCTTAGCAGATGGGCACTAGATGATTATGGTATGAACCACTACTTTAGAAACGCGTTAGCAACCTCCTGAGAGCACTCACACCAGGAGCGGCCGTCAAGGACATCCATCTGCACAGCTAGCTTGGCTTGTCGGACACTGTCCATGACATGGCGAGAATGTTCTTCTTCACTGTCGGTCCGCAGCTGGCGAAGCACCATTGACAGGTTTTGTAGGGAGACTTTGTTCTTGCACTACAAATGGAAAAGGCACATTCTCAACCTCCCTACTTCTACCTCCCCTTTCCAGATCTAATCTCAACCTTCTCCCAAATGGAATCTTTGGTGTTAGTTCTTGCTGCCACCTGCTGCTCCAATTCACATATACCAGGATCAGCTGGATTGCTCTTTTTTTTCCACTTCTGATTGACCGCTGAACCTAACCCCATCACCGTTTTCCCTTTTTCAGTACTCTGTCCTTAATCCCTCCCCACTCTTCCTCTCTTCTGATTCTGTTCTCCTAATTCAAGCTGTTCTGATTGGTACTCTTGTCCCAGTGAAATTCAGAGAACCAAAGGGATTTCATCCTTCCCGCCTGTTTTCCAAGGGGATGGAGGGCGGCTCACGTGGGCGAGGGCTCCTGAGAAGCAGGTGTGGGCAGCTGCAACATCCCCTTTCTTCCAGTAGACCTCACCCAGCTGGTTCCAAGCTTCCACCAGCTCAGGCTCCAGCTTCACAGCCTTTGACAGAAGCGCCTCGGCCTTCGGGCTGTACTCAGGAGTCACATTCAGTGCCTTCCCTGTTAGCATTAGAGTCTGTGCCTTGCTCTGGACAGAATCTAGGAAAAAAGGAAAAAGGGAAAGGGAAATGGAAAAGCCCGAATGCTGAAAGAATAAGGCATATTCTCTCTAGAAACTACCCCATTCCAGCTCTAGGAAGGAAGAGCTGAAGAAAATCTTTTCAAACATACTATTTATATATTCCTATAATGTTGAGAATAATGTGTTAAATAACTGAGTAATAAAGAAAGCATTGTTTGTACCCTGGAGAGGTTTACAACCTGGTGAAGACAAAATGTACACAAAAAATTAAAATAATAATGAAAAGATGATAGCATGCATATGATAAGTGGATAAGAAGAAAAAAAACCGACTTGATTCTCCAAGTTAGAAACTGATATAAACACGGAACCAGAAATACATGTGGCACATTCATGGGAGACTGAGTGGTCCAATCTGAATGAAGTGAAATGTTCCTCAAGAAACAGGGAGTCAGAGGTCAGAAAAAGGCAACAGAGATGAAAAGGCAGACAAGAGGTACCATTAAAACAGGAAGTAATGACTTAGAAAGATAACATAACCACAGTAAACTGAACTGGAAGTAAAAAGGCAGAAGATCAGTTAAGAAGATCACTGCAACACTTCAATCAACAAGCACGCTCTTTTATTTCACAATGTTTCTATGATCAAATTTTAGGAAAAGATTAAAGAATAAAAGGTTTGCCAGGTATGGTGGTGCACACCTGTAATACCAGCATTCAGAAGGCTGAGGCAGGAGGATCACTGTGAGTTCAAGGCCAGACTGGGCTACAAAGTGAGTTCAAGGCCAGCCTAAACTGTATAACAAAACTCTTAAAAAAAAAAAAAAAAAGAATGAAAGGGTCTATCCTACACAAGGGCTTAAAAGAGATACTCTATTCTTTCAATCTACAGCAGCCACAAATACAATACCAAAAGGTCAAAAGAGAGAGAGCAGGAGTTACACACTTTCAGGGCTCACGCCTAATACGTCCTCCATCTGCTGCACGGTCTTCTCCATCTCCTCCCGCACATCCTGCTGCTTCCGTCCAGCAACCTCAACACTGTGTGTCTCAAAGTAGCAGTCCCGAAATGAATAGAGCTGGTCCACCAGTTCCTAGAAAGCAGAAGAATGGTATCACTAACAGGAGAGCGGCCACTCCACGGGAAATGTGCGGCTGACTATCATACCAGCTCTGGGCCAAGAAATATTAATTTGCTTACTTCACCTAGGAATGGGACAATAGATAGGTGATAGGTCTATCAAAACGTCACAGATCACATGGGACCCAGGCCCACCGGGTCCCATGCCGGCTTCTGCACTATGATGACAATTCTGACTCCCAGCTCTGGCAGAGTTTCCAATATGACTAAGCAGTTCTCATGCCATAGTCATGAGAAGGGAAATACTTTGTACCCTGAGATGAAGCAAAGGTCACTCTATCCAGTACTAATCTCCAAAGAATAAGACTTTGAAATGTATCCTTCATACACTCAGGGGCACAGCGCTTGCCAAGCATGAGTGAGGTCCTGGGTCTGCATAGGCAAAAAAACAAAAAAGGTTTCTTAGCCGAAACAATACAAAAAGACTTGTTAGGCAAAATCCCTGATTTTTCACATGCTGATATTTAAAAATAAAGCATGAGAATGCAACAAAACCTTTCCAATGTGTTGACATGTGAGGAAGGCACTGTCTTCCGCCACAAACAGATCAATTAGAACCTGGTCACTTTGGTACTACTGCAGGGTTTTGCTTCTTTAAAATGCTTGTGGGTTTTCTCGGCTCCCCCCAAATCATCTTTAGTCTTCCTGCATTTTTCACAACTAAATGTTCTCTTTCCTCTTTTAAATGCCTGAATTTCCTGTGATACCAAGCAGGTTTGTTGTCTTGTTTTTATTTTTTGCTATCTATTCATTCTGTCCTGGAACCAAATAGGAGCAAATTCAACTACCCACATGGGACACCCTAATCCATTCTCCAGCCCTCCTTCCACCACGGCCATCCCGGGCTAGATCAGCTTCATCTACTTCACTGTAATCAGAATGAGCTGATAAAAATGCACAAAAACCACAAACGCTCATGTAGTTTCCAGCTGCAGATAAAATAAAACTCACTTCCTTTCCATGGCCTACGGACTCTACCAGCTGACCTGACGCAAGCTTCACCCTTACCACATGGGAGCTGCACCGGCTGCATTCAGCTCCTCAAGCCTGCCAAGCTCAGTTCCAAGCCAAGGCCTCTGCACAGGCTTCTCCTTGTGCCTGAACTCTTTTCCCGGACATCTACATGACCCACTCTTTATCGTTACTGAGATCTCAGCTCGAATACCAACTTCTCAGAGGCTCTTCCTAACCACCCAAACCAAAGTGCTATTTTCAGCCCATCTCCATTAAATCGCACCATTTTTCTTCATAGTACTAATCATTTGAAGTTATACGGCCTATTCATTAACTGTCTGTTGCCTGTCTCTACACTGGGAGATAAATTCCATGATGGAAGGGACCTTTATTCATTTTGTTCAGAGCTACACCTGAACATAGTACAGAGCCTAGAACACGACAGGCTCTCATTACATTTAATAACTGAATTAATGTATTATCCCTGTCTCTAACAAAATATAGATGTGCTTATACTTAATTTAAAATCCTATCAGGGGAGTATGAAAAAAAATCACACAACCTCTCTAGGACCTGGAACCGAAACCTGGAAAACAACTTGGTGAAGAAAAAAAAGAGCAGACTCCAAGAACTAGGAGGGAGCTGACAGGAAAACTAGAAACTACAGAAAAGCAGGAGAAATGGAGTACAATGAAGAGAAAGGAAAACAAAGAAGAAGGAAAAAAAAAAAAGCATTGGGAAAAACAGAAGAAAAACCAAAAGCTCCCAAAAGGATAACCTGTGTCTGCTAACACAAGACCAATAAACTCTACAGAGGGTCCACAGCTCCAAGAAAAACAATGGACCAGGAGGCAGCACTGGCCCCACTAGTCCACAGCTATTGGAAACTACAAAAACAGTGTGGAGTTTTACCTCAAAGTGACTCCTTTGCCTGGCAGGCTAGAATTGAAGAAAAAATTCAGTACACCACCCACCAGATCTGAGCGTGTTTAATCAGGAACCATCTGGGGAAGAAGTTTATTAAGCCTGAGCTACAGAAAAGCCACAGTGACTGGGTGGGGGTCGCCTGCAAGAGACAGCTGAAGAGAGGGCTGGGCGAGGCATGGACCCTCTGAGAAGTTTAAACTCAAGCTGGAAATACAGATGGGCCCTGCCCTTGGCATCGAGAGCCAGGCCAGTCATGTGTGGCTTTCAGAGGGAACTGGGTCTCAAAGTGCTGACATTAAATCCAAACTCCTAGACACGGCTACCCCACTGCCTACTTCCATCACAGAGCGCAGAGGTCCCTTTGTTTTCCCCAATTCCCGTGTGAGCCTAGACACCTTCAGCGTGGATGGCACACAGGAACAGGCAGGACCCTGGGATGGGGTGGGGGGCGCCTTACAAATCCACAGGCTGGAAAGCTGGGAGGGGAAAGCCGGGACGTGGGGCACACAGTGGAACCTGGAAACCGGCAGCGGCTGAAGTGAGTACAGCCCTCGGGAAGACGCCACTGATCAATCAACACAGCAGCAAGGGCAGGGCCACATTCAGCCTTCGCACAAAAAACACGCTTGTTGACATGAAACAGGCCTTAGTAGTGACTCACGATCCATCCCAAAGTAACCGTGTGGCTGATCCCACAGGCACATTCCAAATTCTTGTGTATGGCAAGCAAAGAATTACACAGCGTATACCCAGCGGTAAAAGAACACTCACCGAAAAATCCCAAACATAAGGTTTGTGCCAGGACAGACAGCAGAAAGGACCCAAAGAAGGTCACGTGTACTTTGGTCTGGAGTTACCCAGGAGTGGTCCTTGGGTGCCACCCAAGCTCAAGTGGGCGGGGTGAGACATTAAGGAGGGACAGCCCTAGGGTGCCCCCAAATTCAAGCAGTGGAGGAGAATGGTCTCCTCAGGCACAGTGTTCTATCTGCACTACCTTCCCCACAGCCAGGGGATTTTCAATACTGCAAACCCTGGAAAAAAACCACCAATTCAAAAACGCAAAGGAATTTTCTTTGAACACTCTTATTTTGTTACTTTTATCTAATTCTCTTCTTTATTCCAAAGATTTTTTTTTTTTTTTGAGACAAGGTCTCGCTACATAGGGCAGGCTGGCATTGAACTCACTTATGTCACCCAGGCTGGCAACTCATGGTGATCCTTCTGCCTTAGCCTCCCAAGTACTGAATCACAGGGGTGTACCACCGCACCTGGTTTCTTAATAAAATCTTTCCTCTCGCTTTTCTTTCTCCTTCTCATCTTTACTTTTCAAATTTTACTCTTTTCATTTTCCCCTTCCCCACCTGTTCCAGCTTTATTAGTATTGTAATTAAGCTTCATAAATCTTTAGATATTCAGTTGATATTCTGCTATTATTGTTGAATGTTTCTATTGTTGATGGTGATATAACTGTTCCATTTAGAAGGTATTTACTGTATGTCAATATTTGGTTTGTCTTTGGGTCTATAATTACAGATTTCTACTGTAAAACATGTAGTACTCTGGTAACATTGGTTCCTATGTATGTCAACACCCAGTTTGTCTTTGACTATTATTGTGCTGATTTTGTTGCACCTGCAAGGCTGGCACAGTTGTTGCTATAAATTGATGTTTACTATATGCCAATATCTAGTTTGTCTCTATCATCAACCAAACTGTGCTTCATTTCTGGAGAACCGGGTATTGGGACAGTTACACTGCACTGCATCCTCCCCGAATTAACAGAGAGGATCAGGTCTTAGAACAGAGGCAAAGACGGAGTGAGCCACACCCAAGCACATCAATGCACAGCAGACACCCATACTAGTAACAAAGTCATTTCCATAACCTGCTGCCAACCTCAGCATACACACACATTAAAAGAAAAGAAAAAAATACGAGAACATAAGCCAGCAAATGCCTCCCAAATTCCCAACTCATCCAAGTGACTCAAGAGGTATCAATGGTAAAAAAATCAAAAGCCTAGAAACTGAATTACACAGAATGATCGATCAGGAGATGTAAGGCAGGTTATAAGCGGGGGCTGGAGATTTAGCTCAGCGGCATAAGTGCCTGCCTTACAAGCACGTAGTCGTGAGTTTGATCCCCGGTACCGATAAAAAAAAAATTTTAAAAAATTATAAGGGGTTCTGCAAGATCAAACACAATATAACTAACTAAACAGATAATAGACAATAAACAAAATGATCAATGAGTTTATAGAAAATACTAATAAAAAGCTGGCTGAGGTAAGAAAAATGATATAAAACATGAACAACCAATTTAGCAAAGAATTAAGAGTCCATGTGAAAAGGTATCACAAAAAAATTTAAAAGATTAAAAAAAAATTCTATGAAACACGGGCAGCAGAAGTGGCCAATGTGAGGCAGTGTGAGAATTACAGACAGGGCTGAGGCACGTGACCATAGACTCAGAGATATCTTAAAAAGTAGAACATAGAAAATGGATTCAACAGCTACTAAATGACACAAAAATGACTAAGATTAATTGCAATTAGTGAAAAATCAGAAGACACACAAACAGCATAAAAAACTATTTACAAAAACAATACCAGGGGCCAGGGATTTAGCTCAGTGGCTTAAGTGCCTGCCTTGCAAGCACGAGGTCGTGAGTTCGATCCCTGGTACAAAAAAAAAAAAAAAAAAAAACAGAAAACTTTCCAAATTTGGGAAAAGAAATTAACACAGAGATAAGTAAAGCAATCAGACTCCAAATAGCACAATCAGAAAAGAACTCCACAACACATCATAGTCAAAATTCCAGAATTTAACATAATACAAAATCTTAAAAGCCATTAGAGAAAAGCAACAAATCACTTATAAATAAACCCACTAGAATTACAGCAGAATTCTCAACCCAAACCTTGAGAAACCAAATGAGACTGGAGTGAAGTGTTTCAAACAGAAAGTACTAACAGAAAACAACTTCCAACCTAGAGTGATACATCTTGCAAAACTATTTTTCAAATTGATGGAGAAACAAAGCCTCTGACAAAGAGCACCTTAAGAAATTCATCAGCACTAAACCAGCACTCCAAAAAATTTCTCAAGGATATCTTAGGAGCAATGACACCACAGTACCAAAACACCTAGGAATGAAAACACTAAGCAGTGTGAGTAGCTAACAGAAGGGGGCAAAACAAGGAATCAGCAACAGGAAAACAAGGCAATGCCAGGAATCAGTCAGTATCTTTCAGTAATAATTCTCAGTGTGAATGGCACCAAATCCCCAATCAAAAGACAGATTGTCAGTTTGGATCAAAACACAAAACCCAGACTGGATGTGGTGGCACACGCCTTGGGAGGCTGAGACAGGAGATTCCCTGCAAATTCAAGGCCAGCCTATGCTGCAAACTGAGTTTAAGGCCAGCCTGAACTGCATAGTGAAACTGTCTCCAAAAAGACAAAAACAAACAAACAAATGACAACAGAAAACAGCCAGATGCTATGTTGCACAACTGTAATTCCAGCACTCACGAGGCTGAGGCAGAAGGATTGTAATGAGTTCAAAGCCAGGCCAGGCTACATAGTGAGTTCAAGGACAGACTGAGTTGTCTAAAAAAAAAAAAAGAAAACCACAAACACCAACAATATGCTATATATAAGAAACACATTTAATCCAAAAAGACATTCATAGATTAAAACCCAAAGGATGAAAGGATGGAAAACAACAGTCTAGACAGGAGCTTGAAAACAAGCAGGAATCGCTATCCTAATTTTGGACTTTAAGCCAAAATTTATCAGAAGAGGCAAAGAGGATTACTACATAATTAAGGGAGCAATTCAACAGGAAGAGGTAGCAATTACAAATACATATATGCACTAAACACTAGCACACCTAAACTCATAAAGCAAACACTACTGGAAATAAGAGATAAACATCAACACAATTATAGTGGAGGAGGGCTCAATACCGCACTATCACAATAGGTCAACTAGACCAAGTATCAACAAAGACATGTCACAAATGAACCACATCTTTGAATAAATAGACTTGATATGTACAGATGTTCCACCTAACAGGAGCATACGCATCCTTCTCAGCACACAGAACATTGTCCAAAATAGACCACATACTTAAAGCATGCTTAAACACACATGCTTAAAAAATACAAAAGAATCAAACCCGCCCATTCACATTATCAGATCGTGGTGCAATGAAACTGGAAATTAATGGCAAAAATCACCCACAGGATTATGTGAACACGTGGAAAGTAAATACACTCCTGAATAATCAATGGGTCATAGAATAAAGGAAGAAATTCATTCCCAGAATAAAATAATGATAGAGCAATGATGTGATTCAAGGTTCTAGGAAAACAAAAGCAATTCAAATCCAAAGCTCTTACAAATAAGGAAATTATAAAGATCAGAGTGAAAAAAATTAAATTGAGACTAAAAACATAATATAATGAATCAGAGAACTTATTCTGCAAAATACATTAAATCCTTATCAAAAAAAATTGAAAGGACCAAATCAATGCAGTTACAAATGAAAAAGGCATATCCTAGCACTCAGGAGGCTGAGCCAGAGGATCACCATGAGTTCAACACCAGCCCTAGCTACACAGCAAGACAGAGGACTAATTTCTGGAAAAAATAAAGACCTCAAAAAAACTAGCACCACCCCCAAAGACCCATTCAAAAAATGAGCAACTGAAGTGAACAGACACTTCTCATAAGAAATACAAATACTCAATAAATACATGAAAGAATGTTCAACATCTCTGGACATTAGAGAAATGCAAAATAAAATACTGAAATTCCATTTTACTCCAGAAAGAATAGCTATCATCAAAGTTTCTGCTATCTTAAAGCAACTTTCATGTCAGCAGTATTCCACTGATAAGATTTGAGTCTGAAAGGCTTGGAAACTAATAAAAATACATGTTTGGTTTTTTAAAATTATTTTTATTTTAATGAGAATAAAACCAAGCAAAATTAAACAGAACAAAGGCCAATCAAAACAAACCAATGTAAGTTACACAGGACTTCAAAACAATAGGAAATCAACAGTGATTACCACACTTGCCTCTAGTTGTCTTCAAAATAGCTGCAGATACCTTCAGACATAGTAAAAATCAAACAAAATGCAACCAATAAAAATAAAACAATGAATGCAATAAACGACTTCAAAACAAGATGAGAGTAAATCCAAAATGCCTACCACAATATATCTTGCTATCTTTGAAAAAGCTGCTTATGCCATCACACATGACAAAATCAAACAAAACAAAACACAATAAAACCCAACCCAACAAAACAACGAAAATGATACAGGACTTCAAAACAAGATAACAAAGAATTAACAACGGCTGCCACCTTGAGAAGGAGATCCCCCATCAATGCCACACCTCACACTGCGACCCTCTGCATAGATGATCAGACCATCAGCCCTAGACCTGCAAAATAAATGAAATACCAAACACCACAAGCATCAAATTGCACTTCACCTCAATAGCTATCATGGCAGCCTGTGTTTCTCCGGATCAGCTGGTCACTTTGCGGGGTGAGGGTTGGCTCGTCTTGTTTCCCAGCCCAGGCGCTGTAAAGGGGCTGGGGTCTGGCTGTCCCCCCAGCAGCCCGCGCATGGTGCTGATTCACAGGGAGAACTAGCTTCTTGGTGACTTCTTCACAAATACATGTTTTAATCTATTCTGCCTTTCCTATTTATTCCTTCTTTTGTTCTGCTGTATGTTTAGAAGACAGTTATTAACCAGAGTCCACGTCTCTTTCCATCCCACAGCCTCACAAAACAGGTCTTAGGTACCTGAGATTAGATGCTATTCCAAACTGAGCTACACTCCCCCTTCTTAGAATGGAATTTTCAAACACAAGACTAAAGCCTCTGATTTGTTGGAAGGAAAGCTGAAGCTTTGCAAATTCTCTCCTTAGGAAGCTGCAGCTTAATTTAGGAAGTAGATTCCAATTGCTCAATAAGAAAGACATCAGCTTTTGGGGTTAAATAAATTTAAGTTTGTAATTATCAAACTCATTGACAATCCCCAAGGTACTTGATATTTCTATAAAACTCCAGTTTCTGTCTAAGCCCACCCCTCTACAATTCTGACTCACACGGATCCCAAATTTCTGAATGCTAAATACTTAAATACTAGCGCTTAACATTCACTCTTCGCAAGCTAAGGAACCTTTTCTACAACCTACTCCATCTCATTCCTGGAACTACTGGAACTGGACACAATCAGAGGTCATGGTTGCTAGGAAAGAAAGGCTTCTGATCATAGAAGCACAGTGCTTCAGTCCCACTCAGTCTAGGGCTAGATAAAAGAAATAAACTTTATTACCACCTTTCTCACATACTGTATAGACAGGCTGATTTTTTAACGTGAACCCAAAGGTTGTCAGTATCTCTGAAAACAATTTGTCCCCCTTTAGGTTATTTACATTGTGATAATGCCATACAGAGAATTTTAAATGTAATTATTAAAGAAATATTCAAGAGCCATGGATTTAGCTCAGTGGCATAAGCACCTGCCTTGCAATTGCAAGGTTGTGGGTTTGATCCCTGGTACCAAAAAAAATTCAAAAGAAAAAATAATAACAAATGCTGGTGATGCTGCAGGAAAAAGGAGACACTTCTACATAGTCAGTGGAAATGTAAATTAGTATAAACCACTATGGAAATCAGTTTGGAGCATCCGAAAAAAACTAAAAATAGAAATTCCATTCAGCCTAGCTAGTCCCCTTCTATCTTCTCAAAAGTGTTCAAAGACATATTACAAGGATATATGCATATGCATGTTGACAGCACAAATCATAATAGCTAACTTTTAGAAGCAACCTACATGTCCATCAACAGATAGATGTATAAAGAAAATACATTATTTATACAACATGGAGTATTTCTCTACTATAAATAGTGATGAATGAGTCATTTGTAGGAAATAGATGCATTTTGAGATCACAACACTAAATTGTAGGGAATGGCATAAGGCAGAGACCAGCCAAGACCACTAGGACTGTGTAAAGGCAAAATGGAATGGAATTTACTGTGCTTGAGTGCAGACAGACAGAGGGTGAAAAGGCTGTTTGCAGGGAGCAAAGAGAATCCTGGATTTCTTTTTAATAGGGTTTGAGAGACGGAAAGGGAGATTAGGCAAGAAGATCTTAGCAAACCTTAGTGGTCAAAGTTCTCTGGCTGTTTTGTGCCTCAGTGGGTAAAGTTCTAAGGTATCTGATGTGACTGCCTGGGAGTCTTTAGATGTCCAGGTGCTCTCAAGAGTCCATGCTCCACCTTACCTCTTTTAAGATATTAGTTGAGAGCAGCCCCGTGCAGAGCTAAGAGCAATGCCTCTGCTGGCAGACCACTTGGGCTCTGGGAGAATCATGTCCAAATTAAGTCTTACATAAGTGAAATACATCAGACACACAAAGCTTAAATATCACAAGGCATCTCTTAGATGAAAAACCCAAGTATAAATGAATTAGAAAAATAAAAGATAACAGGAAAGAGGGAGATGGATCTTTTGCAAATGCAGGGGGGACTGAGAAATGGAGGAGGGAAGGGAGAAAGGGGACATGAAAAGAACTAAGAAGTGCTATGTGTATGTACCAATTGTCCATGGTGAATGTCATCATTATATACTGCAAATATGTAAAAGTAAAAATTAAAATTAAAAAACAAAACAAATAGAATATTTGAGGCTCCAGGTTCAATCACCAGTATCAGGAAAAAAACATTAGTGAAAACTAGGGGGAAAAAAATCCTACCAAAAATACAGATGATAAACTAGCACCTTCTGCAGCAGTGCTTTTCTAATTTTATTGTATTATTTCCATAACCCAATCTGCCAGAGATTCTCAGTTTAGAACTTAAAATTCTTTATTTTTAACAAGCATCCAGGGCCTGGGGATTTAGCTCAGCAGTATAAGTGCCTGCCTTGCAAGCAGGCAGTAGTGAGTTCAATCCCCAGTACCAAAAAAAAAAACAAAAAAAAAAACAAGCGCCCCAATGACTGCAATGAAAATGATCTGTGAAACACACTTTGACAAATATCCTTTTATATATTCCTTCTACCCTAAAATATCTTTAACAATTAAATCGAAGCTTATGTCCATTTCCACGGTGAGCAACAATAACACTATCCAATCCTTTTCAACTTCTGTACTTCGCTTCTTCATTGCATTCATGCTCTTAACCCACTTACTCCAACATACCCCACGTATCCTCTTGCTAGCCACTTAAGGTATCTACCATGAGGGTACCCAGGAAAAAGCAGTTCTCAGCAAAAATTACAACCAATTTCCTTTTGTCTTGCAATCGGCAAAGTTGGAAACTAGGAGTTTAAAAGATGGTCAAAATGTTTGGTTTTGGTTGTTAAAGCAGACACATAAAAAAGTTGGGCCAGGTACATTTGTGCACATCTTGAACACCAGCACTTGGGAGGCTGAGGCAGGTGGATCGCTGTGTCCAAGGCCGGTGTCGGCTACACAGTGACTTAAGGCCAATGTGAACTACACAGTGAAACCCTGTCTCAAAAAATCAAATAAATAAAATTAAAAAGAAATTGGTTTGTTGTTGTTAGTTTGGTCTTGCTGGACTGAATATTTGTCTCTCAAGGCAATATCAATACGTTTATGTTTTTAAAATTCAACTAGGTAGATGTAAAATAGCAAAAACCAAAAAAACCTTGCAATTACTCCAAACAACTTCAGGAATAACCACTTTTTTTGTGTGTGTAGACATACAAACGTATAGACATGTTTGTACGGTGAAGCCAGGATGACAGTCTCTAATTTCAGCCAGTCAGACTAGGAAATAAAATGAAGTTAATCCAAGTCAATTAGCAATGTGATAAAATCCACATCCAAACAGCATTATTTTAACTTCAAGAAGCAGAACGGTCACCATGACTTAAACGTTTGCGTTAGAAGCAAGTAAAAGCCTGACATGGTGCTAATGCTTAAATTCCAGGCTGCTTTATAACACGAACTAAGTTTCTAAAGTTTAAGAAAATCTTGGGTCATTAAAAGAAAGGTAAAGAGTGAAACAACTATGTAACTCTTACCTACTAAGTACAATACCATAAAGAGGCACCGGGGGAATGAGGCGGAGTCTGGTGGCACCTGTGCATCAGACCCCAAACTGGGATTACAGTGTTCAAACAAACATCAAGATGGCTAAATCTAAGGGAAGTAAACAAGCAACCTGCGGTGATGGCCATTACTGGGATTGTTGCCAATCTCAGAACAGAAAGGTGTGGAAAAATGGCCTTTGTGGGGATCAAAACAACACGTGCTAACGGTTCACGCAGATCTGCCATGCACGAGTACATGCTATTTATTATAGAGAAATGGCTTGGCGGGGGATTCCTAAGAATACAAACAAAGTTAGCAATAAATCCTATTCCACACCGGACAGAAAGTGCAGTCACACAGCAGCACCAGGCCCCAAAGCAAGCGACCGGGACCCTCGGCTGGCCCGGGAAGCGCCCAGGCTGGCCGCGGCGGTTACTGCCTCCCGCAGTTGTTATAGTAACCACGCAGACAAGCTTGGGGCGCAGCGGACGCGCCACGGAATTCGCAGCACGGTAGAAACTGGGCTCCCTGCTTCTTGTCCAGTAACAAAAGCATTCTTAGCTTTTAATCTGTGACCTCACCTGTAGTTTCTGTAAGACGTGCTTAGCTTCCTCCTCTTCATCAGCCATCATTCCCCAGTTACTCTTGGCTCCTCCGCCCCCAACTTTATAACCACAGAGACTCAGGCTCGCGCCCATCAGCGAGTCACAGCGACACCTAGGGCCCGGAGGCTCACAGGCACCTGAAGTGCATTGCTCCGAACAAACCAACATGTGTGGAATTTAGAAGTGCTCCTAGAATCACCTTGGATTTGAGAAACTGCTTTCCCTGGAGCTGGGAGTGTATCTCAGTGGACAGCGCCTTCCCAGAGTGCGGAAGGGTCTGGTTCAGTCCTCCATACCGCAAAAACAAACATGAGATAAATTTTGTTCCCAAATTCTGGAAATGAAATGTTCTCAAATTAATGACAGTATACTTTTGTTTTGTACCTTTTTATCAAGATTTTAATACTCTAGCCGGGAGTTGTGGTGCAGCTCTGTAAGCCCAGCACTCGGGAGGCTGGGGCAGGAGGAGGATCGCTATGAGTTCAAGGCCAGCCTGGGCTACCTCAAAAGAAAAAAAAACCCACTATGCTTAATACTAATAACCTTTACACATTGAGTACTTTCAGTAGATACCTAAGAATATCTCTGGAGAGAGAACCAAGGGGAGTGGGAGCTGTGAAAGACAAAGTTCTTTTTATTGTGTATATTGTGTATTCTTCCAAATTTTTTACCATGTACATGTAACGCCCATTAAAAATAAACACAAATGTTAAATTTAAAAATTTTGCTTCTATTTTCTCTGAAGATACAAGACAATAACAACAATTACTTCTAAAAATGGAATTGAGAGCTTGAGGGACAAAGATAAAACAAATTTTTATCCTATCTTTTTTTTGTACCTTCTGATTTTGTATGATATGAATGTATTAAACTCTTGAATATATTTTTGAAGTAGCATGCAATATTCCTGACAATTTCTCTTTGCTATTAGTTGGGGAGACCGGTAGTACTTGTGGGTGAATCCAGGGCCTCTACACTAAGCTACAACCCCAGCCCTTTTTATTTATTTTGATGGGGTCCCCCTGAATCATTAAGTTGCCACTGCCAGGCTCAAACTTAGCAATCTCCCAGAGTATGGGATTTCAGCTGTGTGTCACTATCCCTGATTTTCTTTACTTTTTAAAATATAGATTACTTATATTTCATACTGATTTTGTGAACCTAACAAAGTAGCAAAATGTTCAATCATGTCACATAAAATCATTAACTCAAAACGTTTTTCAACAAAATTTTAAGCTGTATAGGAAAGGAAAATACTTTGTACTATAATAGATAATAGCCATAAAATAGGGTGTTTTAAAATTTCTAAATTGAGGTTTTTTTTAATCAGACACCATTTTTAACTTTGGAATACAGCAAGAAATCTTTTTGAAGAAAATCTTACACCCTGTGTTTGCTATAATTAAATAACAAACAAAACCATTTACTTGCTATTCAATTACATAAAGCAGGAGTATTCATGTCCCTTTCTACAATGAATATAAAATTTCCTCAAATGATTTCAGTATATCTTTTACAACCTAAAAATCAAGAGTATTCGACATATATATTTTCACCCCTCTGGGCTATGTGTTGAGTTCAAGGCCAGTATAAACTACATAGTGAGAGCCTGTCTCAAAAAATTAATTATTAAAATAAAATATATAAATGACTGGGGCTATAGCTCAGTGCAAAGGCCCCTGGGTTCCATTCTCACTACTCAATAGATTAATTAAATAAAAACAGGGTTTAAAAAGAAAAGGGATTTGGCATATAGGGTAATTCCACTCCAATGCTTCCCAAACCAGTAACACTTACTCATAAAATTTCTGAGTTAGAAAAGGCTTATGGACAACTTAATTCAACCACTTATTTTACAGAAAGTAAAGCCTAAAAAGATTAAGTGAATCTCTTATAACCAATATATGGACACAAACCATAATCAGAACTTATGTGTTCTGCTTCCTTAATCTAAGTGCTTTCAAGTCTTGACACTAACGAGACATAAAGTTATGGAGATTGCCCTTCAAATCTCTTTCTTGGCTCTGTTTTAAATAATTAAGCATAGCAATTACACATAATTTAATTTCTGTAATAATAGAAATGCTTACTATTTAATAAAGGGAAACAGATATAAGTGTTTTAAGTTATTTTAATATAAGTGCAAATACAAAAGTACATACAATAGCAAGACAAATCATTCACCATTTTCTAAGACTAAAATTTTCACACAAATATATGGGTAAATACAACAAAATGTCAATGAATGTACTTCCATACACATATGTGCATAAATACCAGAATCCAAAGTGACATGTAGACATATAATAGGTGGTTATGGACACATGCATGGATGCAAAGCTCAGTCAGAAACTATAAAGAAGAAACAGTGATCTATGAAATAATGTCAGCTTTTCATTAGTGGTAAAAATTCAACAGTACATAATAAAATTGAGATTAATAAAGCTCATGCCTTAAATAATAAAGAAACTAGACACTATAGGCACCCTGAACCTCAACTACCATAGAATTTCTTGTAAATTAAAGATGTGAAGACAACTTCAAAGACTTAATAGCTCAAAGACAATGATTTCTAGCAAGCATAAACATTATATGATAACTGAAACTACTCAAGACAAACACAGACATTCTGTAAAGTGAGTTAAATTTTTTTTACTTTGAAGGCCCTGTTTGATATTTGCTGCTGCTCTAATTCATGACTTTGAGAGGCAAAACTGAAAAAGCTGTTGCTGGGCTCAGGTGCTGTGGGAGAACCCACAAAAAATGGTCTGAACTGAAAATCTTCATTTTCACCACCCCGATTTCCAACTGGTGTATTGTCCAAAGGAAACTTGGAATTGTTCCCTAGAGAAAACAATTAGAGAAGAACATAAGCTTCTATTTCTTTATATATCTTTAAAAATAGACAAAAGCCATTCAAAAAATATTTTAAAAGAACAACTAATGAAATGGATAAAATATAGTCCAAACACTAGACAAAAGGGATCAGAATGTCTTCCACTCTTTCCATGACCACACTACCATATATAGTATTCCACCTTTTGTAATGCAGCTTCCACTGATAGCCATTATCTCCTCACTAAAACTAATTTGACATAATAAAATGTTTCTGGTAGAGCTAAGATTTATGGTATCATAATTTTATTCATTTGTTGATTAATCCACTTCAGAGAAAAAAGCATCAAAAATATATACATACACATAAGCTTTTGTCTTAGGTTGTTCAGGAACATTTTAAAAATATAATAATATACAACCTCAAAAATATATGACAAGGGCTGGGAATTTAGCTCAGTGGTGTAAGTGCCTGCCTGTCAAGCACGAGGTCATGAGTTCAATCCCCAGTACCAAAAAAATATATCTATATATCTATATATCTATCTATATATATATATATAGATATAGATATATATAAAACAACTATAACAACAATGGAATATTGGCAATCACTCATGACCCAATATCATTAGCAAAAGTTTAAGAAAAGTCAGACAATAGATCTAATGAAATGAACATTTAAATACTTTCACTGAACCTGTCTTGGCTTTTACGGCCTTAAAGAGAACAAGTAGGTAAGAGAAATGCCAACTACATCTGCATCAAGCTAACAGTGGCAGCAAGAGCCAAAAAGGTAAGAGCATTAAAAACAAAAAAAGGAATGGCAAGAACAGGTGAAAGAAGTCAAAATAAAGGTAAAGAGTGACAAAAAATACCTACAAGTCCTTTTACAGTAATATTAAATTACAATATATGAGTAATGGGGGCAGGTGATTTAGTTCAGCGGCACAAGTGCCTGCCTGGTATGCATGAGATTGTGAGTTTGATTTCTGGTACCCCCCCCAAAATCAAAAAACAAAACAAAAAACATATATGAGAAACTGAAAGGCAGAAACAGGCAAGTCTAGTACAAAAGGTTTTACTTTTTTTTTTAATGTCAAAAGCAATTTATACTAACAGCATAAGAAAAATCCTGTTGCCACAGGAATAATACTGAGGAAGAGATAGATTCATCTGCAATGCACCTTACAAGCATTTTAGATTATGAACTTTCAAAGAGAAATAATCCTATCTGGATAATTTTCATATCTTCATTGCTTAGAATCCTATCCAAATGCTGAGTGTTGGGCACACACCTGTAATCCCAGCACTTGGCACTCAGGAGGTTGAGACAGAAGGATGGCTGTGAGTCTGAGGTCAACCTAGGTTACATAAATGAGTTTAAAGCAAGCCTGCAATACACAGTGAGACTGCCTCAAAAAAAAAAAATCAAGCCAGGGATTTAGCTCAGTGGCATAAGCACTTGCCTGACAAGCACAAGGTCATGAGTTCGATCCCTGGTTCCAAAAAAAAAAAAAAAATCATGTCTAAAGGCCTGGCATGCAAAACATATATAAGAACCTGATGCATGGATAAAGTATAAACAGAAAGATGAACCAACCAAATTTACAATAATTTAAGAACTGTGCAATCAGTATTGGTTTGTGAAAAAAAAAGAAAGAAATGCAACCTTCCTGAAGGACAGCAAATGGCTGAGTATAGGCTCTGTAATCATGACGAAGTTACACATGACAATAATTGTACTCATTTCACTCAGCTCAGTTTTGCAAATTACATTAATAGAAGTGCTTACTACTTAGAAATCAACTCCAGCCAATATCATATTTCCTAATGCAACAAAATAGATTTAACTTAAAATACAACTTTCAAACTTTAACTTTCAGAGATCAGCTTTGCTCAAATTAAAGGTAAACTGGGTGTGGTGGTTAATCCCTGTAATCCCAGCATTTAGGAGGCTGAGGGAAGAGAATCATTTTGTGCATGACACCAACCTGGGCTACAAAGTGAGCCCAGTGCCAACCTGAACCGCATAGTGAGATCCTGTCTCAAAAAGACAAAAAATAAATAAATAAAATAAATAAAATTAAAGGTGTAACCTAAATATAAGCAAATACAACAGATAAAAGCAGTGACATAGGTTGAGACATGGTTAAAGAATCCATAGCTTACCATAACTCCACATTTGGAATCTCCCTTAACTGCATGGACCTATGCAGAGCACAGTGTGAAAAACCATAGATTTAAAGAATATTGCCTATCACGTGTCCTTTCTTACCTAACGAGAAACCAAAAACACCAGCCTGTGTAATCATAGATGGTTCAAGGTTGCTTTCTTGGTTAGCAATAGTGATATTTCGCAGCCTAAGACTATCATAAAGGCCTTGGAGTTTTTGATACTGGCGATTGCGTTCCATAAGTTTCTCTGAGATATCACTGAACTTTTTCTTGTATTCTTCTAGCACTTTTTTCATGGAAGTGACCTCTCCTTTCATGGAGGTCAGTTCCACATCCTTGCTCTGTATTTGCTGAGTATATATTTTCTCCATCTGTTTTAGATGGCCCTCAGCCTTGCTGAAATTGTATTCTTGATAGAGACGTTCCTGATGTACCTGTCCCAATAAGAAAGACTTTTAAGACAAAGATTAAAAGTTACATGTTACAATACTTCATACAAACACAAAAGGAAAAAATGTTTATACACAAGGCATTTTTTATGTTTTTATTTTTATTTTCTTCTTGTTTTTAGTACTGCAGATTGAACCTAGGGCCTGCATTCTGAACTATATCCTCAGCCCCCTTTTTATGCTTTAGTTTTGAAACAAGATCTTGCAAAGGCACTAAATTGTCCAGTCTGAGCTGGAACTTGCAATCATCCTGTCTTAGCCGCCCACAGTGCTAGAACTACAGGCATGTACCAACATGCTCAGGGTTTGAGTAAAGATCATGTAGAGAATTGTTACAACTGAAACAAGCAAACTGAAACAAGAAATCCATAAAAGAAATACATGAAAAAATTCAAGGAAATATGTTCCTCTAAAATTTATCAAGTAAGTTGTGCATGGTTGCACATGCCTGAAATTCTAGCACTCAGAAGGCTGTGGCAGGAGAATTGCTGCAAGTTTGAAGCTAGCCTGGGCTACATAGTGTGTCAAGACCACCCTGACCTACACAGCAAGATCTTTTCTCAAAATTCCTAAAAAAAAAACATATAAAATAAATCATCAAATAAATGCATAAAGAATGAGAGTCCATTTTTATCTATATTAAAATGTGGAGAACTAAGCAACCTTATACATTTCTTGAGAACAAATAAATGGATATGCCTTACTGGAGAACAATTTTTAAATATTACAACTAAGTGTTCAAAATGACCAGGCATGTAATGTACTCCTTTAATCTTACGTACACAGGAGGTTGAGGCAGGAAGATTGCAGGTTTGAGATTAGGCTAGGACAAATTAGTGAGACCCTGTCTGAAACTAAAAAATTTTTTAAAAGGCTGAGGATGTAGCCCAGCAGTGAAGCATTTGCTTAGCAGGCACAAAGCTCTAGATTCAATCCCAGGAGTGTGCATACATACATACATGCATGCACAAAAGCTTTCAAAATGTATTTATCTGCTGTCAGCAATTTAATCTTACCAATAAAAATATGAAGTGATAATAAAATGGTCATTTTTAATAATTTTGCAACAATGATTATTATGATTGCAACCATTATAGAATAGTTAACAAAATACTCATAATAGACATAACATACTGCTAACATTATTTGTGTGGAATGTATGTGGCAGGGTGGGCATTCTGGGAATCAAACCCAAGACTTCATGCATACTAGGCATATCCTCTACCACTGGGCTATACCCCCAACACTGTCAATTCTTTTTTTTTTTCTTTTGGTTTCTGGAGAACTACTACTCACTATGTAGCTCAAGGTGGCTTTGAACTCACTATATAGCCCAGGCTGACATTGAATTTGTAGCAATCCTTCTGCCTCAGCCTACTGACTGCTGAGATTGTAGGTGTGCTCCACCACTCCCAGAATTTTGTCAATTTTAAGTGGTCATAAAATCCATGTGGTATTATCCTTTTTCTGTGCAAAAATATATATTTATGCACAAACAAAAATATCAATCATGTGCTGCTTGTTTGGACAGCACATACACTAAAACTGGAACAATAGAGAAGATTAATATGGCCCCTGCACAAGGATGATTCACAATTCATGAAATGCTTCATATTTAAAAAAAAAATAGGCTGGGCATGGTGGTGCACTTCAGAGGGTGGAGGCTGAGGCACAAGGATCGCTTCGAATGCGAGGTCAATCTGGACTACAAAATGAGTTCGAGGCCAGCCTCAACTACATAGTGAAATCCTGTCTCAAAAAGACAAGGGGTAGGGCCAGGGATTTAGCTCAGTGGCTCAAGTGTTTACCTGGTAAGGTGCAGTCATGAGTTTGATCCCTGGTACCAAAAAAAAAAAAAAAAAAAAATATATATATATATATATATACACATATATATGTATATATCAACAATGGGTATCTCTGAGTGATAAAATTATGGAGTTTTTTAAAATTTCCTGCCTCTTGGATTTTCAACAGTACTTTGAAAAATGAAAACCTTTTATTAAAAAGAAAGCTTTCCATATAGTCATAAAAACAAATATAAAATAGTGAAGGAAAAACGTTAGGAAGTCCTACATAAGCTTAGACTCTCAGAGAGAAAGCACTCTAAGCACTAACCTGGTATGTCCAGAAGGCCAACGCTCGGGAACTAATATCCAACACAATCTCTGGCCGCAGCCCTGCCAATACCATAGCTTTATATTCCTCTGATGGACTGAGTTCTGTGCGGACAATATCTAACTTTCCAGAAAGGGTACTGTTGCAAGCAGGGCACACAGCAGGTGAACGACTAAACTCACCGCTGCCATGCTGATCACAGAAGATGTGAGAGCAGGCAGTGACCCATGCATAACCAGACAGTTTGATTCGACACTTTCGATAATTACAAAGCAGCATGTCTTCACACAAAGACATGATAGCAAGGTCTTTAGGTGCTGAAGAGACCTAACAAAAGGTAAATGAAGAGAGAAATTAAATTGCAATGGCAAGTAAACAACAAAAAAGAAGTATGCCTTATTTTATTTTGATAAAATAATGTACTTTTTAAGTTTTCTGTATTTATTATAATTACTATTATTACACTGCTTTTTCTCTCTCAACAATGTTGTGCTCCTTTCAATGGCCATAAAAATATTTTTTAAGAAAAAGTTAAACGGACAGGTGGTTCTAAATCTTACTACAGTCAATAACAGTATGCATATGGAAGAAAGTTTAGGAACATCTACAAAGTACAAGCAAGTAAAAATTAAATGAGTAACTTTTACCATTAGTCAATACCTAGACAAAAGCCCAAATTTATTACCTATTCATATTCTGCTATAATATTTTAGTACCACATGTCACACTTAGAAAACATAATAGTCCAGATCACACCATTTTTCAATGTAAACTACATTTAAAATTTTCCAAAGCTGATTTCTCATATGCTTTGCCTATCTTGCTTTGATTGAAAAACACTAGCTGCCTGTTAGCATTACACAGGAATAACTTATCCCAATAATTGACAATTATGACATTTGAAAATCTGCATAAAAGCTGCTTTATCATCAATTAAACAATTCATTAAATATAACTCTGTGCCATGCCTTGATTTAAAATACTTGTAAAAGTGAATTCTCTAGGTTGTTACTTTTCAATAGTGTTACTCATTAGAATTTTACTATCCCAAGAAGGGTAGCAGTATTCTGAGCACACCAAAACAAGTCATATATTTTATGAAATAATAGTGGCACATCAGTTATACATCAAGCAAAACTGTGCACATTTATCAACCCAAGAATATTATTGCCTTAGTCGTAGGGACAGGAATTCTGACACCCAAACATTCTCGCTGAATTTCCACAAATAAATGTCACCTGGTCACCAAAGTTAAAGAGGCCTATTTTATCTCTAGCAGAGTAATGGGCATAAGGGAAGCAGAAGAGTCATGAAAACTTTTGAAGCTGAGGCCCTTCCCAGGCAGAGAAAAAGGTGCACGGAATTCCGAATTTTACACTAGGGAGCGGGAAGGGCCAGTGCAGCAGGCTGTAGGTCGAGGCCCTATTTCGAGTTAGAAAGTCAAACAATTAACCCTGAAATTTTCGGCCTGCTTCCTAAGCTCAACAAAATAACACAATAACTCAAATAACGTTTCGGGCTCGGCGGCAGGAACGCAGCTGCCGCCAAAACTCAACCACCTGCAAGAATTGGGAGCGTGGCGCCGCTGAGGGAGAGGGCGCGGCGGAAAACCACCGGGGCCTTCCGGGAGAGCCCCTGAGCATCATGGGACCTGGGAGGCGCAGGCGCAATTGACACTTCTGCAGACTTGGCCTCTGCCAGGGTGCAGAGGCAGCTGGGTGGAGTGGTTGCCCACTTTCTAGCTGCACAGATGTTGCTACTGAGCGCTTGTAACTATCCTGGCGTGACACAACAGTAGCATCCTCCTACTGAGGAGAAAGTTTTAGTTCGGGTAGAGCAGAGTGAGTAGCAGAGCTGGTTGGGGTACCAGCCTCACATAATCAGGCAGTTACGCATTCAAAGAAAATGCTGGGAGTCACAGGTGGGCAGCACAGGCTAACTTTCTGAAGAACATTCCTAGAAAACGGATCATCCCTCTAATTGGACAATCAAATTCTGAGGTCGATTCTGTTATTTTACTTTTATTTTGGGAAAGACATCTTTTCAGCTTTTACACACCCTATAAATACATTTAAAGATATTATAACTTTTCCTTGAGCCTGCATTACAAACAATGGTTATCGGACTTGACTAAGGGACAAAGTCAGTGTCATAATTTTGAGGTAATATGCTATTGTCCCACCTAGATCCAGTGATAGTGTTTAAGTTAGTGTTTTATGCTGTTAAGGGTCATTTTCCTTTGCTCTCTTGTGCATACACAGTAACTATAACTTTTCTGCTTAAAGTATGTGTACTTGTTAGATTCACACACCCCACCCCACTCCCAGTAATTTAACCCAGGGCCTGGAATACGCTAATGACTAAGTGGCCTGCCACAGAACTATAACCCCGATTTTTTTTTTTTTTTGAGAGAAAGTCTCAGTAAATTGGCCTTTTTGTACTCCCATTTTTAAGCCTCTCACCTCAGCCTCTCAAGTAGCTGCGATTACAGATTTGTGCCATCTTGCTCTTGTTAGAGTTAATACTAAAACTAAAGTGAGTCAGAGGGCTAGCAGGATGCTCAAGATGCAAATTTGAAAGCCCATTTTTCAGACGATGTTATCCTATTATGAATTAGTAACAAGGTGGGTGTGGTGGTGAATGGTTGTAATCCCAGGACTCAGGAGGCAGAGGTAGGAGGATTGGAAGAATTCAAAGCTAGTCTGCACTACAAAGGGAGAGCCTGATGCAAAAACAAAACAAGACCCCCTAAAAAAGCCTAAAACAAAAACAAAAGAATTGTTAACAAAAATACTGCAAATCCTTTTCTGAGTTTTGAACTCATAATACTAAACCATTTTATTTCAAACAAAAACCTGTCCTAGTTAAGCAACTTTCTGTTAGTAAATTAATTTTGGCACTTAACTGGAGCCACAAAAAACTGGAGGTTCCTGTGTATACTATATTCCCTAACATCTGTTTTGACATATTGAACTATTTGTGCATTTTCTGGTTTTAACTGCTCCAAATGCAGAAATATTAAAATATAAAAGAGGTACAATCATTTCAAGTGCAATCTTTGTTCAAGAAGGTATTCAAATATCAACCAATACCTAGCTCTGTGTTCCTAATCAAGTCACCTTTGTAATCCTTTCCTGAAGATGTCCAAATTAATAATATTTTGCATTAATCCATTTTAACAACCATATATTGCAAATGTACAATTCATTTATCCCTTCTTCTAACTGACATCAGTTTCACATTTTTACAATTAAAACAGTATTGCCCTGAACCTTCTGTACATATACCAACCTTGAGTACATATGCCAAGAACTCCTTCAGAATATAACAGCCAGGGACTAATGTAATGTAAGAATCTTCTGATAAACTAAATGTTGCCCTTTTCAAAGTAACAATATAGATTTCACTGCCAGGAGCAAAGTATAGGAGAACTCAGTCCCCCAGACTCAGCAACATGTAGAACAGTTATTTTCCTTGTCCCTTATGTTCAGTTGTATCCATCTGATGACAATGAAATAATAATTCAATGTTTCAATGTGCAATTCTTTGATTACTTATCATGTTCAACATTTTTGCCTGGGAATGACTACATAGGAATCCTCATCTGTTCTTATCTTTTTATAATTTTCTTTATATAGAATAATTGGCTAGTAAAATGGCATGCAAACGTAAGTTTGAATTTTAGTGTACATAAACTTATCAACTTTTCATTTTGGAGTTTATGTCAACTCCAATGACTATTTTTCTCTTTTGGTAGTGATGGTAGTACTAGGGAATAAACCCAGGCCTTTGTACTGAGCTACATTCCCAGCACCCCCACTTTTTTTTCTTTCATTTTTGAGATGGGGCCTTCCTAAATTGCCCAGGTTAGCTCAAACTTGTGATCCTTTTGCCTCCAAGAGGTTCCAGGTCTTATCCTATGCTTTAAAAGTTTTAAGATTTTGTCTTTTATGTACTGGTGTTTTTTGTTTATCTTTCTTAACATAAAGAGTCTAAATAACAATAAGAATTGTGTGAGGAAAAAGTGACTACAACGTTCAAGAAAGGAAGCATTCAAACCTTAGTCTTTGATGCTAGTCTAGATACATTTCTGTTATCACTAGTATAAAAGGAGTAGATATATATCAAAATATTGAAAATGGTGTTTTCCATCTGCTTTTAGAGTGAGGTTTATTAATATTGATTATGCAAAAGAAAACGACCAACTATAAAGGTAAAACTTATTATGGACATTTCACGTATGTTGTATATTCAATGCATCCTAAAGGATCAAGCAACACAATCACATATTAAAAAGATGTAAGAACACTTGTGGGTACCCAGTTTAATATGTTTATATACACTGTACATCAGTGTAAGTCCCAATTATTTCATGTGAACATCTTGTTAAAATACCACAAATGGCTCCCATTTCCAGAAAATTAAAAAAAATATATATATATATCAATTGATATTTCATTTCCATTCACTGCATATGTTTTGAAGTATCTATTCTGGGCCATATATAAGGGATAAAGAAGGTTCTGCTTTCATCAAACTTACAGTCTAGCAAAGGATTAAGAATAACAGAAGAAAATAATATGTTCTTCTTTCCTTTGTCACCACTTATGTTTTTGCAAGCTGATTCTGTAAAATTATTTCTGGTAAAGAATCAGCTTTCATCTTTAATTTTTGAGAATCATCTACTTTCATGCTGTAAAGGAGATGGTATTTTTAAAACGGCCTTGAAATACACAAACAACTATTTCAGAAAGCTGAGTAAGCCGTTTAAAATTTAAACATGAAAGACTCTAGAATATGTTTCCCTTACTCCCAGAATCAGTTCACTATAGCTCTTTCTTTCATAGCCCTAGATCATGGCTATTCAAATACTATTGTAACCAAAGCATTCTCTACAAACTATATCTCTGTGATTTTAAGTTAGGTTTCTTTTCTTTTTAAAACAATCACAAGTAATTTTCTTAAATTTAGACACATCACTTGCTTTGTAATTATTTGTCTCAGAAAAACTGAGATGGCACTAGTAAAGAGCCAACCTGTCCTTGTGGTGTTCTAAGTGAAGACAGATGATGGACTAAAATCTCACTGCTTAAGGCTCTAAGCAGTGAGAGGAACAGTCACTGAAGTTTGTCTCCAACCATATCTTTTTTTTTGTTTGTTTGAGACAGTGCATTTTAGGTTGGTCTTGAACTCATTTTGTAGCCCAGGCTGAGCTTAAACTCAGTGATTCTAATGCCTCAGCCTCCCAAGTGCTGGGCTTACAAGCATGTGCCACCACGCCTGGCCTTCAATCACATTATTTTGAGAAAAATTATCCAAAGAAAGGCATCAAGAGTATCTTTATACAAGGTGTGATCAAATTATAGCTGGAATTACAGACAAATTATGTAGTGAATGTTTCAACTTAAAAATGTATGATAGTAAAACACACATTAATTCCCCTCAGATACTCTCCCTCTCATCAAACACATTTATCCCACTGTTCTTGCCATTCTCTGATGCAGTTCTGGAAATTCTCTTTCCTGTCTTTACAAGATATGGAAAGGTAGGCTTGTAAAAAAACACCATGGTATGTCTTCATTTACCTTATTCACTAGATCTAGCACCATGTGAATTCTGGCTTTTCCCTAAAGTTTAAATGACCATGAAAGGAAAATGTTTTGAATAGATTTAGGACATTGAGGCAGCCACAACAACACAACTGAAGAAAATCACTTGCTCAAAGGGAATTTGTATTGTTTGATCAGTGTTGCATGCCTGTATGTGGTAACCTGAGCAACTATTTTGAAGATAACAATACACAATATAACAACCATTGTTAAATTCCTATCATCTTGTTTTGAAATCCTGTATCACTATTGTTTTTTGTTGTTGCTGTCATTTTTATTTTGTTGTTGTTTTTTGATTGCTTGCTTCTTGATTTTTCTATTTTTTTTAAAATTAAAAAGAAAAAGAAAAAGACACTCACTAAAGAGGACTTGCAGAACTGCTCCAGAAAGTAACAAGAGTAATTGAATCAGCATGTTTGAAGCAAGGGGGATTATTTTGAGGGAGATTAATGGTGACATGTCCTTTATTAATTTTTTAATTTATATATTGACCAGATACTTTGATCATACCGTGTATGATAGGAATCATTTCATCTAAATAAGAACTAGAAGAGACCATTAAGGATTAACTGATATAGCTAGACAACATTACAAGAAATTAGTGTCAAATCAATATTAATCAATTAAAGAAAGTGTTACTGGAACAATTACATGTAGTCCTCTTATCATGCTGTATCTGATTTTAGAAATACATTAGATTTTGATTGCTAGATATGAAAGAAATAAGTGGTAGACCTGTTGGCAAAAGACATAGAAACAATAAAAACAAAGAATCTCTGAAAATCTATATGCAGATGTAAATGATAGATCATCAGTTTAAACCCAATCTGTTTCAAGAACTGAAGTATAACTACTATACTATGCTAACACTCAATTTTTAAAACATAAAATTTGGTTGGTTTTAAAAAAGAAATAAAATTTATAGTACTTTATCAACTAGCTAGGGAGTTACAAGCAAACTTTTCAAAACTCCATTTTTATGTCAGAGCTTCTCAATCACAATGTAAGCCTCACCATAAAAGAAAATGCAGCCGTCATCTATTGTTTATCCTGGATTTGAGGCCCTGAAGAAGTCCAGACTACAAACACAAAACTCAGATCTGTTTCTGGTCTTTTCTGCAAAAGATAACCAAAAGCTAAAAAATTATTCTAAGAATTGATGTTATATAGAATTACTTAATACTTTCTGTATTTTACCCTAACATCTGTTTCATTCTTAGCTAAAAATACAGGCACAGCTAAAGAAGCCTGTCCAGTCTAATTTGCTTAAAATAATTTAAAATTATAAATACATGAACATAACAAAGTTAAAAAACACAAGTTTACAAAAATAACAGGTCACTCATAGAACCCAATATTAGAGACAGTTACCCCCAGTATTTGCACACATATATGTTTTCAGATGATTTTTAAGCACACATATGCATATAAAAATGTTTAATAAAAACATATTTCTTTGTAGTCTGTTTTTAATTTCATGAAAACCCTTCCACTTCAATAAACATAAACCTATACCGTAACTTTTAAGTGGCTATAGAGTATTACATTGCATGGTTCATAAAATTAATGTAACCAACTGTGGGATTCCCTTTGCTTATACAGACTAACGTGATTTGTTCAAAATTGCCAAGATAAGTAGTTGATAGGATTACACCAATTACCAGTGGTTTTCCCATATTGTTTGAAATTTTAGATTAGGGATTCCTGCTCTTAGTTCTATCTCAAAGATAGTGTTACAGATCAAAGTACAAAAAGTACTGGTCATAGTATGCAATTCATAATTCAAAATTTAAGAATTTCCTAGTAGCATGGGTTAAATCCCAGAAAGAATTCCAACAAGCAAAATTCAATTCCAGGTGTTTTTCCCTAGCTTTAGTCTGTTCAGAGCATGTGTTTAATCAGGGTAATCAGCTGAAACATGGACTTAACATGCATTTCATCGTGGTAAACTATAAATAACTGGCGAAGAGCAAAGCAGCCAGTTAAAATCTTCCTAAATTGGATCTAGGGCTTTATCAGCTAACAAATTTCAGCCACTAATAATACAGAACCAAATCTTTCTAGATAAAAATGACAATTTTTGTCTTACACTTACCTTTGGTATCAGATGAGTCCAGTTGAACTACATCATCTATCAGCTACCTAGCATCATTTCTAGAAAACAAAAAATAATAAATACAGAAAGGTTATAATCACAAGGCAACTAATACCAGTATGCTTCATATCAAGCTGTGAGGAAAATTAGACTGTTCACTATTTATGCAAATGTTTATTTCAAAAGGCTGTTTAAAAAAAAAGTCAACAGCCTCACAAAAAGAAAGCAAGTATGCAAAAAGAAGAGCCAAGAAGTCATAAATTTCAGATAAATGAAAAAGACACTGCCTGTAATCCCATTACTCAAGAGGCTGAGGCAGGCGGATCACAAGTTTGAGGCCAGCCTGCACTACATAGTGAGTCCAAGGCCAAGCCAAACTATATGGTAAGAACCTAAAAAAATAAAATAGCTAAAAATATCATATTTATATTTTGATCATGCTCCTTTTCATGAAGCTATGTACAAATTTAAAAATATATAACCTCAGATACAATCTAGCCAGAAAGACAAGACTCAAAAATTATCACCAAAAACAAAACAAACAAATAAATAAATAAATTCATTCATTCATTTGAGCAAACATCAAATGTATTTAACCTTTACTTTTGGTCATCCTATAATCACAATAAACAAGCAAACAAAAAGCCTTCCCTTGACATAGTACAATTTAAGTAGCATCATCTGGAATGCAATATGCCACAAGATGACAATATAAGAGAGGCTTTAATTTCTTCTTCCACAGAGTTTGAGTGTAATCTGGACTTTGAAGTGAAAGGTTGGACATTCGGTTCATTGTTTCAGGAAACCTTCAGACTATTCCTTACTCTTCACCTAATTACTAGCTAGCAAATGCCTTGTATTCTGTGCAATGATCACTTAAAACTCACTAGCTAAGGATGGGCAGGGTATCAGAGCTCAGTAGCAGAACATTTGCCTAGCATGTGTGAGGCCAGGGCTCAATCGCCAGCACTTAAACAACAACAACAAAAAAGCCTCACAGCCCCATATTTACCAAAAAACAGCTTCAGAGAAATGACATCAGTTTCTTCAGGTCAACTAGTGGGATTTAAATCCAATTTTGTCAACACTCCACACTCCATTTCATCAATGCACTTCCTACAAGAAATAAAAAGCAGAGCTAGAGAAGACAGTTTGCTTTAGAATGTATTAAGAATGACACACTGGCTCAGAGCAGAAAGAAATGGAGGTGGTTTAAGTACCTCAGAGACATACAAAGGGTTTGCTTGTTTTTTATAGTTCAGCCTAGACTCGAACCACTATGTAGCCCAAACTGGCCTCGAATTTATGGCAATCCTTCTGCCTCAGCTTCCCAAGTGCTGGGATTACGGGCATGAGCCCCCACGCCAGGCTTTTTACTCCTTCTTTGTCCTGTACTTAAGTCACACTTTAATTATGTAAAATCTTTTTAGGGATAGAGAGCTTGCCTAGCATGCACAATGACCTAAATTCAATCTCCAACACCACCATTAGAAAAAAAAAACAGTTTCCAGATTAGCAGCATGAAATATTAATTAGCAGAACATACACAGGAAACAAGGCACAATGTCAACGATTTCTACAGTTTTAGCAATACCTTAAAACTCCATGATCCAAATACTTCTTACAGGAGAATAATTAAAATTTAAGCATCTCTTATCTAGCCATCTTATCTCACAAACAACACAGACTGCAAGGGGACTGGTGTACATGCTCTTGACATGTATAGAACAAAGCCCAACACATAAGTCTTGTTATTATTTATTATGTGTGCTGCCTTTGCCATCTGTGACGCTCCTCATAGGATTCTAGTTATAGTTCAGCAAGTGTCGTTCTACCACACATAGGCCACTTTACATTTACTTAAATATTGTATAAATATTTTATGATGGCCCATTTATTTTGTTGATTGTGGGCAGTAACTGTGCTTCAAAAATACTGCTATTCATGGCCAAAATGTACATTTTATTTGTGTTAACAGGTGCTTCATGAGTGCCCAATACAGACTACAGACTTTCAATACTAAATCAGCAGATGCTTGCAGTTTAATATTGTTTTACCACCCAATTTGACTTCCATTACAGTTTACTCAGGGATTCCAGTGAGCCTAGCATTATAGAATACCACAGTAAACCTCCACTCTTTTTCTGTCTGCCTTTTTCTGGCTGCCTTTTCCCTATTGGAAAAGAAGAAAAAGTGTTAATCTCTCTAATCTTAGGACATGAAAGGAGAAATCATTTTGACTTTTCAAGGGGAAAAGACACAGCAGAAAGGAAACTTCATGGAAGATGAAGTGGAAATGTCTACCCAAAGGCCTATTCCTCTGTGGATGTAAGGGGTAAAGGATTTCTTTCCTCATTCCTCATTAGATTCATTAGGTTGCTGAGAGCCCTACAGAAAAAGATTGACAGGAGAAAATCATACAAATGTGTTCAATATCAGTTTTACATGACCCTGGAGCTTTCAGATATTAATAAAATTCAAAGGGACATGGAGACATTTTGTTATCTACAGAAGAGTATGATGGAAGGAGCTAGAATGAGGAGAATTTAGCAAGACCGGCACTCTCAGTTTCTTTTCTGGATTTTTGTATGACATTTCTTCCTTGGGGCTACCAGAGACAGATCATCTGATACCTATCTCTTATTTTAAAGAGAATTTAAAAAACAATAAAAATGATACAGAATTTCAAAACAAGATGATAGGAAATTAACAAAAGTTATTACATTGCAAATGTTAAACTTATTGTAGGCAGCTAAGTTAAATACAAATAAATATATAGTTGGAGGGACTGGGTTTGCAAGGAAGTCAGCATAAAACATAAAGACATCACAATTGTTGCTGGGGCCCATCTGAAGAAGGCCCGGCTTCAAGGTAAAGATGCAATTGCCAGGCCAACTTGCCTCCCTAATGGATATACAATAACTTGAGATTATATTGTAATTAGCACTATCTGGTCCAGTAAGTCCAGCTAAGCACCAGTTACCCAGGTGGATGACCAGAGTCTGGACCCATCCCTTCCTGAACCTGTCTTTGGTCCTTCCATGTAACCTTACTATGTGATTTATTTCCCTGGTAGATCAATATTAGCTAACTGGCTTTACTTACAGTCCTACAGGTTGATGGTAGTTTGACTCACAGTGTACCCACATTGTGACTTTACTCTTCTTGGGATCCCTCCGGGTAATCCATGAGCTGCTGTTCTCCCTTTATTTCCAATAAAATCCCCTTAATTTCTTTGTTTGGTTTGCAACTTCATTCTTCAATGCTGTGGGACCATAAACTCAGCACATTTGACATCTAACATGTTGAGAGTTATATTTCTTCTATATCAACATGACTTTTGTTTATATTTTTGTTTTTTTGAGATAGGGTCTCACTAGGTAGTCCAGCCTGGCCTAGAATTTGCAATCTTCTTGCCTCAGCTTCCCAAATGCTGGGATTATAAGTGTATATCAGCATCCCTGGCTTAACATGACATTTTCAATATATTTAAGTGCAAAATTATAAGAGCAATAGCATTCTATTTCTGGAAACATGAAGCACTTACTTTATACCTTAGGCTTACTTTGCTAAAAGTATGCAAAATCATTTTGGAAACTCAGTAGGGAGTTGAGATATCTCTGAAGCCTGCTAATATTACTTCCATTTATGTGTTATTACTGAAATAACTAAGCGTTTGCAAACAAAACTTAATGCAAGAAACAGAAATATCATATTTTTCATGATCTATAGATGTCACTAAAAATTAACATTTAAGGCTATTCTTGGTGACAAGCATCTGTAATCCCAATACTCAGGGAGCTGAGGCAAGACAATCACTGTGAGTTTCAAGCCAGGTTGTGCTACTGAGTTCAGAGTCAGTCTGAACTACATAAGGAGACCCTGTCTCAAAACAAGAAAAGAGACAAGCAACATTTGAGAAATGGCTTTGAATTCTGATGTTCAACAGATGTATGAATGTTCTTTCAAGAAAACAAGAGGGGTCCAAGCATGGTGTACACACCTCACACATCCTATAACCCCAACACCTGTGAGGTTGAGGTAGGAGGGTTGCTGTACTTTGAGGCCAGCTTGGGCTACATAGTGAGTTGAAAACCACTCTAAACCACACAGGGAGACCCTGACTCATGAAAGCAAAGCAAAATAAAAGGGAGGGTGGTTACCAGGGTGTAGAGTGTTTGCTGAGCATGGATAGGCCCTGAATTCAATCTCTGCCTCTAAAGAAAAGAAAGAGAAAAACGTGTTCCTGATAGAATCTTGAGCCACCTTTTTGAGTTAATTTCATTTCAGTTGAGAAGCCAATTATGAAAATAAAGTACACTTAATGTGCGACAATTTCCTTTACCAGTCAAGGTGCTGACCACTAATTTGAAGGAATCCTTATCAATGATAAGAAGTATAAATATTCTACATACTTAGTCATATCTTCAATTCTATTTACAGAACTGGGAAGCGAATCCAGGGCCTTATGCACACTAGACAAGTGCTCTAGTGCTGAGCTACATCCTTAATTCTTTTAATTTTTAATTTTTGAGATGGAATCTTATTAAATTCCTAGTCTGGCCTCAAACTTGCCATCCTTTTGCCTCAGCTTCTTAAAATGTCTTTGGTGTAACCATTTTATTTATTTATTTTAAAGAGGGTAAAACTAAACAAAACAGAACAAAGCAGATCAAATAAAACAATGTAAGTGACAGATTTAAAAGCAAGACAACAGGAGATCTACAGTGGCTACCATAATGTCCTTTGTTTTGTATGAATTCATTGTGAGTGATGAAGGCATTAAAGGTCTTCAAAACCAGACGAGGAATATCAGCAATGGCTATAGTAATGTCTCTTGTTCGCTTCAAAATAGCTGTCCATATCTTCATGCATGTTTAAATTAAACAATACAAAACAGACTAAAACCACTCTGAACAAAGAATAAAAGCATTACTGGATTTCACAGCATGACGATACAGAATCAGCAATGGATACCATAATGTGTCTTTTTCATCAAAGTAGCTGTTCATCATCACACGTAATATAATCAATTCTTGTAAACTGTTTAGAAGTTCTACGCCTGTATAAGCCTCTACATGTATACCTATCCTTTCTGTATTAGAGGGAAAAACAAAACAAAACAAAACAAATTACTAGAAAAACATGAAACAAAAAAGACAAATAACAATAGCAAAGAGCCCCAAACAATGATGATATAGTCCTTCAAAACAAGGTGGTAGAAGCACAACTAGGGTTATTTTACATAATGACTCTTCAAGAGTTCCTCAGATCAGCAGACACACCCAAAATTGTTCCAATCCTATGATGGTTAACTGTTTTGTTCCAAGAACTTAGAGAATTTGTAGCACAATCATCTTAGCTATCTTGTTTGTTTATACAAATTTAGATATTTTCTTTTCCCTTCCTTTTTCTTTTTCCTCCTTTTCCCTGAGATATTATATTTTCCCCCTTTGACCAGATTCTTATCCTTTCCCTGTATTTATTGAGTCTTTTGTATCTTATGTACTCTTACCATTTGTTACACAAGAGAACACAGTATGGTATTTACACATGTGAGTTTGATTTATTTCACTTATGAGTATGGGTGGAACCATTTTAAATGCTGATTTTTAGGAGTCATTCAAAGGGGAGATCTAAAATCCAAACAATAGCTACATTATCTTTTGAATGTGTATGGAATAGTAATTATTGTTATGAAACTGAAGAATACATTAAATGATAAATAAGAATAAATTTTCAGTTACCCAGATCTAGCTCTGCCTCCAAAGATGACGTAATGTGGCTGAATTGTGTCCTTCTCCACTTGAATACGTTGAAGGTCCTAACTCTGCAGTTCCTCAGAATTTGACTGTAGTTGGAAATAGGCATTTAAAGAAGTAGTTAAGGTAATTTAAGATCATATGTTTGCACTCCAATCCAGGAAATGGGTGTGTTTATAGGAAGCCACAGGACACAGACACATGCAGGTCATGTGAAAACACAGGAGGAAAAAGGCCCTCTACAAGACAAGGCAAGGGACCTTATAACAATGGTCATATACCACAGCAGGTTGTCTGGGTTTTCTTCTTGCTTTGCTTTGGGTTGGAGTTTTGTTTTCTGAGACAGGGCTAACTTCATAATGCAGGCTGGCTTTGAACTCACACAAACCTCCTGTCTCTGTGTCCTAGTGCTGGGATTATAGGCTTGTACCACCATGCTTGGCTGTTTGTTACAGCTGAAAGCTCTGGAAGGTTTTCCATTACTGCCTTAGAGTATATCAAGACTGTTAACACCTTTATCTTGGATTTCTAGCCTCCAGAATATGAGAAAATAAATTCTTTATGTAAACTGTGATCAATAGTTATGGTAACCCATATATATATATATATATATATATATATATATATTTTTTTTTTTTTTTTTTTTTTTTTTTTTTTTTTTTTTTTTTTTTTTTTGAGACAGGGTCTCAGGGTCTCATTCTCTAGCTCAGGCTGGCCTTCAATTCACTATGTAGCCTGGGATAACCTTAAACTTGTAGCAATCCTCTTGCTTCAGCCTCTGGAGGGCAAGGATTAGTATTAGCTGTTTTTGAGAAATTTTCAATTTTTATTACATTTTTCCTACTTTCAAATTACTGTTGTATAGTCTACTTTATTTGTGCCATAAATAAGTCAGATGCCGGAGTCCAGCTGCGGCAGGGCTAGGGTTTCCCAAAGGTGGTCAGGGAGTCGGCGATTGAGAGACAGAAAACACTGCACACCAGTCTGTGAGTGAATCTGAATCCGCTTTATTTTTTAGAAGCTGGAATATATATATGCTAACCTTGGCAGTAACCCCCAGCCCCAAGCAGGAAGCGCCCCAGGCTTAGCAGGTGTTAATTAACTCTTTTCATCTTTGTAACATCTCAGTCTTGTTACTTAGTTAGTTTGGGAAATGTAAGCCGAGGCACCTGGATGCCTGCAGGAGGAAGAGATGCGTGAGGCTATTATGTTGCTCCCTACATTGTTTCCTTTATCACTTATGGGAGTATGGCAGTTCCTGTGAGAACAGCGCCTGTCTTAGGTCAAGGACTCTTCATATGAATCCAACCAGGCCTTACCCGTCATG
>PVLA01007479.1:0-104348 GCA_004027455.1 Hydrochoerus hydrochaeris | reverse complement strand
CTGCACCCAAAAATAAAATGAAAATTGTAAAAAGGCAAAAAGAATAAAAAGGCCAAGACGTCTTGGAGGAAAAAGAAAAGAGCGCTTTAATATTTAGGCTGGTAACCAGCAACACAGCTTGAGGGTGGAATTTACACTGCTGTGCAACTAGGCTAAGATTTGGGGTGGTTTATAAAGGGAAAAACCGCAAAGGTGGGGGGAGCCACACCTGTGCATTCCTGAGGAAACAGGACATCCTGTTGTTTGCCTAGGGTCAAAGTACAGAGGTTTGTGGCTAGTCTATTCCAGGGATACATTATATATGCAGGCGATGGGCATTAAGGGAGGAACACAATTACTGGAGTCACGAGAATACAAAGTGTGATTTGGGACAGTGGTTGCAGTTTAGGTCAAAGGGTGTGGCGCATACAGAACAGAATGGCGGCCACTTGGGTTAGATTACAACGGTGCTCTATTATTCAGTCTAGCACCAGCTCCAAAGAAAGTGCAGAGCAAGCATAGTGCTTAAGAAAAAAAAAAAAAACCAGTGCACAGTGGTAATGAAGGTGACAGGAATGTTAGAGCAATAATGAGAGGGGAAATGTTAGTGTTCTATATCTTCACCCTGTACTGTACTTTATTTCACATTTTTGTGGTTACAAAGTACATGTGCTTCTGAATGGATTAACCTTACTTACATTGCATGTTATGGGAAAATTCGATTCCATTCTTGGCCATTTTCATAGGGGTCAGAACAGATTAACCTTATTTACACTGAAGACAAAAGGTTAAAGCAGCCCTTGAAAATATTAGCAAAAGAGTGATTCTGGTAGCTCGTGGAACTTTAACTTGCTCAGAGTAGAGGACAGGCAAGGCCCACAGATTGTTACTCATGATAGCAGGAGAACTGTCAGGGTTGGGGCTGAATTCCGGAGGGGGATGGCAGAAAACTAGATTCTGGAGCAGGTCCATTCACTGTTACCGATGGGGTTTTGGTGTAACCACGAAATTGGATGGCTAAAGTGGAGTAAAGCAAGGATCCCCAGAGGTAAAATGTCAGCACACTGAGCGGAATATCTTGTGCAGGTTATCTGCAAGGATGCTGAGGTGCCTGTCAGATGTTGAGATGGAGAAGATACTGATGAGTAAGAAAGGGGAGTGAGCAGCAGGGATTTAGGCTGGTAGTTCTCAATGGTAGATGCATATTAAAATTACTCAGGAAGAGTTATAAATTACCCTACCCACAGGAAGGCCCCACCTGGGGGCTCTGATGTGGGGCCTGTGCTTCAGAATTTTTAATCAGTTTCCCTGATTTAAGGCAGATGAGTGTCACAACTACTGCTGTGAACAGCAGTGATGGGACTGGAGGGAGAGGATGACCAGTACAGCTGGGTGGCATGAATCTGTCTCTGGCCTTTTAAAAAAATTTTTTTTTATTGGTACTGGGGATCGAACTCATGACCGCATGCTTACAAGGCAGGCACTTATGCTGCTGAGCTAAATCCCCAGCCCCTTAATTTTTTTTTTTTTTTTTTTTTTTTTTCGGTAGGTAACAGGGATTGAACTCATGACCTTGCACTTGGCAGGCAGATGCTTATGCCACTGAACTAAATCCCCAGCCCTTGTCTTTGGACTTTTTAAAATGGAAATAAGGAGAGCAGAGGTGAACCTTGGAGGGGGATGAGGGGAAATTTTTTGGTTGCCCTAGCTCTGGAACCTTTGCAATTTCCCATAGGTGCTTGAAATTCTTGCAATCTGAAGTTGGCATCCAATATCACAGTGAGAGTTTGCTGTTCCAAGCAGGATCTGAGCAAGAAGAGATGGTGACAGAGAAGGAAACATCTGCAGGAAATAGACCTGTACTCAGGCTGCAGAGAATTCCAGCCTCTCATTTCCCCTGAACTCAAACGAAACAAACAAAAATCACCATTAGTGGGAAAATGACTGGGGGTGTGCTATAGAACAAAGCATTGTGCTGTAAAAGGACGTTCTTCCCAGTTCAGTGTCTTTCAGTGTTTTCATACAGTATTGATTTGGGGGGGACCTTGCTCTGGATTTATCAACTTGGTCTATAAATGGCCTAACCTGAGAGGATGGATCTCTGTTTCTGTCGTGAGCCTTGTGACGATTGCTAAGTTAGTGTTCCAGTCCTGGCGGTGGGTGGGGAGGTGTAAGCAGCGCTGATCATGAGCACAGCTGTGACCCGTAATGTCCTTCATTGGAGAGCAGCCTGGTTCTGGGTGGTCTCAGTCCCCACACAGTCATCTGGTGTGCAGCTCAGGACTTGAACCCACTGCCTACACTCTGACTCTTATAATTCTTAAGAGATTTCCCTCCAACAGGACCAAGACAGATAAGTGTACTAGGTTTTCCTTGAAGGCTTTAAAGAGCATCCTGAGATCCTTCACCTAGACTTTTGTTTACAACATACTCACATATCCTGTTTTTGTATTAGCTTGTCTTGGATGCCTGATGAGCATCTCACAGTCAACATATATGAGTGTGAAGGTTTGATTTCCACCTCCTACAATACACTTCCTCCTTTCTGTAAATAGCAACTCCATTCTTGCAGTTAACCAGGCCACTCTTGGGACTCTCTCATATTCCCTCTGTCATCGGCAAGTCCTGCCAGCTCCACCTCTGTGATATTTCCGGAGCACACCTTGTTCTAACCTCCAGGGCTGCCGTCCTAGCCCATGCCACAACTGCCTCATCTGCACTGTGGCAATCGCCTTCTAATCTCCACCTCTGCCCTTTTCTCATCTGTTTTGCACATCATAGCTGGACTGATTCTTTTTTTAGAATTGTATTATTTAAAATATATAACTTAGTGGCATAAATATGTTCACCATGTTGTGTAATCGCCACTGACTTCAGACGTTTTTCATCATTCTAAACAGTGATTCTTTTAAAAACATAAGTCAAAATGATACAGGGAAAAGAGAATCCCAGCCTACTAGATGTCTGGTGTGAGTTTGTGTTCTCTAAAACTGAAGAATGAATTTTAGGAACAACATAGGTTAAAAGCAGAACATATTTACTGAGAGAAAGAAAGCTTCTGTCTGAGAGACAGACAGAAGGGGTCCCAAGTGGGTTGCCACTCTGTCTTCTCCAGGGGTTTTATAGAGTAAAATCATGAAGTGAGGTGGGTCTAAAGTGGGGAAAAAATGGGAACTCGCAAGGCGGGCATGAGGGGGGACAGAGCTATGGTCAACCAGTAAGATTATGAGTGTAAGTGCTCAGGTTAAAAGGATTAAATCAGGATTAAGTGGGGAAGTGAGTAACATAGCAAGCAGGTATGAGACAGAATAGTACCTTTGTCTGTAGGGGCTGGCTTCCTCAGGGTGACAGAGACACTTAGAATATCAGGCCCTGATGTGTATCCTCAGGAAGTATGTGGGTTCACTTGTTTTCCCTTGAAGTCTGGCCCATAGTGGAAATGTGTCTTCCCCACAGTTGCAAGGTGTCTGGTCTTCTGCACTGGCTCCCTATCTGATTGCCTATTAATATTTTTATCTAACTCAGCTGCCAGTAATAAAACATGCCACTTTTGGCCCCCAGAGACTCAGCAGCTTCCTGGCTCACCCAGGAAGGGACTTTGTCTTTCCTGAGGCCCAGAGTCCTTTCTGCTGCCTCTCTGGACATAATCTTCTTCACTCTTTCTTTTTCTTTTTTTGTCTTTTTGAGACAGCGTCTTGCTATGTAGTTCAGGTTGGCCTTGAACTCACTCTGTAGCCTAGGCTGGCCTCGCATTTGCAGTGATCCTCCTGCCTCAGCCTCGAGTGCTGGGCTTATGGGTATGTGCCACCATGCCCAGTCATTCATTTTACTCTTGAGTGCTGGTTTCCTTGCTGTCCCTTCACCAAAAAGATCCTGCTCCTGTTTCAGGGTCTCTGCTTTAGTTTTGCCCTATGTGCTCGCTCCTCCAGCTATCCATGTTATAGCTTTGCTTTACCCAGAACTCTATTCAGGCATCACTTTTCTAGAAAGGCTTTTTCTGTTGCCCTTCCTAACGCAGCACCACACCCTTGTTCTCTGTCCTATTTTGCTGTGTTTCAAGGCACTTGCCACCAGCTCAGACAGATAGCCAAGCACCAAGAAGTATGAACTCCATGGAAGAAGGGACCACATCCGTCTGGGTAATTGTGGTCTCCCTTGAACCCTGCCTACCCTGGAGTGGGCATTTAATAAAGTATTTGCTGAGTGAAGGAAATAGCTAAGCGTATGATATGTATTCAAATCCATTTGTAAATGTACTGAAAACTTTAAAAACCAGGTTTAAAGAGGTATAATTAACACACCATGAAATTCACCTAGGGGTACTAAGTACATGTTGTTCAGGCAGGTATTTGGAAGCAGGTAGAAGCTATGGACATGGAAGCAGCCTAGAGGCATGCTGCTTCTCTTAGAATTCTAGAATTCACCGAAAAGGTCAGTTTGTTAAGCCTGGGAACCAGGAACTTAAAATCTGACTCTGTATGTGTGAAGCTGTTGTAAGCATCTTTATTTCAAAGCTGTTCTAACATAATTCTCTTAATGTTCTCAGCTCTGGGTGGCAGTAAGACATCTATAGGCCTCTAAAAATCCATAGTGGTTTTTCCAAAACACCCTATTTGGAGTCTGTAATTTTAATCAAGTTGTGCTCAAGTTATAGAAGGCCTAACTTGATTGCTTTTTTATGCAGATGGATGCAAGGTATATATATATATATTTTTTTTTTTTGGTGCCAAGCAGTCACTTACACCGCTGAGCTAAACCCCTAACCCCACAAGGTATATCTTGTTTTGGTCTAGAAAGCACTGAGATAGGAGAAAGCATTTCTCTTTGTTATCAATGAAGCATCTATTAGATATCTACCTTCATTTCAGTACCCCAACTTCTCTGTACCCTTGGGGAGGGCAGTGAAAACACTCTCTTAACAAAGGCATAGCACAATAGCCAAGGTGATGTGACCAAAAGTTCTATAATCGCTACTGGGCTCTGCTGGGGTGGTGCTCCTTTCTGACACAAATTTTACCAATTCTACTCAATGGAGAGAGGGTGAAAAAAATATGGGATAAATAAAAAACAAAAACAAAAAGCCAAAAACTCAATTGCATTAACCAAATTATTGTTTTTAAATAAAATTTAAAGAAAAGACAAACTTTACTACTTCTATGATTACAGTCCAATATGGCAGAGCACAATGTACGGTTGACATCCTTCATCTCTTGAAGAGTAAAGCACTGGTAGGGTTCTTGGCTGGATTAGAGGGCATATTAGATAACTCAGTCATGACTAGGCAGACCTTTCCACTGTGGCTCCCAACAGAACGCTCTGAGTGGTGGCTCATGTTGTTGCCCACAGAACCCTGTATCGTAGGAGGTATTTTTCAGAGTGATCATAGTTCATTTTTCTCCAAACCACGGCAAATCATCTTTCAGCTGAAAATGTTAACGTATCAAAAGAATATATTTACATCAATCCAAGAAGTTGTTAAAATATAGTGACAACAACCAAATTTCTGGGTTGGACTCCCTTGTGTAGGATACTCCTGGAAAATAACAACTAATGACTCAGTAGTACTTGTATGCTAGTAAAACAAGTTGTATTTGTTAGTCCAGGTAGAATACGAGAAGGAAGATGTGCTAAGTTAGACTTCTGTGTGCCTCTGTGCCCCTGCCTAGTTAGGCAGTTGGTAACAGAATGAAGGTTTTCCTACTTTTTCCTGCTTGATACACAGTGTATTTCAACATTTTAAGAATGGTCATCTAGATTATGGCCAGTTAGAGCCCTCTTTCTTTTTTCATTTTTCTTTTTGATTGATTTTAGAGAGGACTTGTGGAAGGTCTCTTCTTTTAAATACTGCTTCCAAAGGGCCTGCTTCCTCTGACCTCAGTGCCCACATACTGCATGACCCCAGCAGGTACCACTTGTTGATTGCGTGTGAATGAATGAATGGGGTCCCTTGCGGTTGTCACCGCTGTGGCCCACAAACATTTTTGTAAACCAGAAATAAAACCCATGGTCATTATGTATTTTGTCTTTGCTTTTTTTTTTTGTCTAAAGAAAATTCTGAACAGAGTATCAATCAAGATTACATCACAAAACTTTAAATGTATTTACAGCGTGAATAAGTTACATAGATAAACTCTCAATGTTTCTGATGTGTAACAGGTTCACATGCACACATCTAACACTTTGACAGCATTAAGTTGAAGGACCAAACTTAAGAATGGCCCTTTACATATATATTACAAATAAAATACAACATTATTCTTAAACAAAGTGACAATACATATCTTTATGATTCTATTTCTGCCTATCCAAATGGATGTTAAAATATGCATGCGCAAGAGGTGAAAAGACTTGGAATTTATGTGAATAAATTTTCTCTATAAAATGGCAAAGTTAATCAAAATTAACACTTATCCTTCTGTAGTATAAATATGTTCATAAAAGCAACCTTCTAGTAAAAAGCAGCCAAGATCCTTAAAAAGAGTCTGTCTGGATCAATTTTGGTGCAAAGAGATCCAGGGCCTTCAGAAACAGTAGCCTGGCAACGTAAGAAAGGTACTTCATAGCAGCTCCTTTTAGGTACAGTAATTGTATTCAAATAACAGTGTACATTGTATTGTAGTCCATTTACATGTCCCTTTTCCGGTCCACAGGCTGTCAGCTTTTGACCATCTTACAGTTTTTCAGTGGCCAGCTTCATTCTGCCTGCCCCTTTCTCATCTCACCAAAAATAAAACAAAACAGAACAAAGGGGGGAAAAGGAAAAAGAAAGGGAACAAATGTACAAGCTGTAGAATATAAAATTTTCTGAAGTGACGAAAACATCGCACTTTTGCTAATCTAAAACTGTTGCTAGGAGGCAGGTACTGTTCAGTGTTGTCGCTTTGGTATGCAGTGAAGTCACTTCTTCAGCAGTGAGTAGCATCTGCTCAGGGGAAGAGTGGCATGTCTGTACCACACAGCGTGATGGGTGGAGTCCGTCTCAGGATGTCCTTTGCTACCTTGGCTCTTAAAGTATTGCTACACATTGGAAGTTTTGCCACCCTCTTTAGAAAAAGTCCTGCAGGTGACAAGAGGGAGAACAGTCTGTCCAAGCCTTTTGAAGGCTGAGAAGACACTGAATGACACTGCCCCAGCATGGCAGCACCCCCAGCTTGGAAGCCAGGGGGCACGGGAGGCTCCTGTCAGAGACTAGTGCCGGAAACACTGCAGTCTGGGAGGAACGCCGTGAGGACTCGGTAACTCTGCGCCCTGCGGATCATGTCCCGGATTTCCATGTTCAGCTCCATCAGCTTGGTACAGATTTCCGTCAGACTCTGGTTAGATCCCACCAGTGCGTAAGTACCTGTCTGCCCCAGCGTTTGGTGACGGAAATAAATATTCAGTAGTGTCTGGACCTCGTCATCAGAACTGCTTCCAAAGATGTCATTGGGCCACAGACTCCTGCAGTCAAGAAAGACAGCGCATATTAGAGGCATGCCGGTCACAAAGCTGGGAGGCTAAGAGTCTTTGCTAGCGTTAACACCATTACCCTGTAAAAGCTTTACTGAGATACTCTCATACTGTGTAATTCTCCTATCTGAAGTGTGCAATCCCACGGGTTTCTGTATATTCAAAGTTGTGCAACCATCCCTATGTTCAGTTTTAGACTACTGGATATTGTTGATTAAAGTATCCTAAGTGTACAAACATCAGAACAGAATCTGATACTCTTACAGCACTTATCTCGCCTGTAATCGCATGCTGGTTCCCATGAATGTGAGAATACAGGGAGAACCAGCAAGTGTACATCTGTTAGTTTTAAACGACACAGAGGTTACTTTTCAAGTGCTTTAAGATTTTAGGGATGATAAATGACCAGACCCAACCCCGATACTTTCAGTGTGTACGGTGGGAAAGCCACTAAGTGTCTTTGGCATTGCAAGTAGAGATCCGAGAAGGGAGAAGTAAAATAGCTAGACAGACTTCTCTGCCAAGTTCATCCCCCACGGTGGCAGAGTCCCAGGCAGGTGTGCATTTCCTGAGACCATCTCAAAAGAAACAGGAGAGTGACCTGCACTCCCGGATGTGCCGCAGGGCTCCGCCGAGCTCGTTGTTCTTCAGGCACTCCAGCATGGACTGCATGGCCGCCTCGGTGGACGTGAAGGTGGGCTCGGCCCACGCGCCCTCTCCGCACGGAGGCTCCGCCGCGAGGGCCGCCGTGGCCTCCTTCAGGCTCTTCTTCAGGTCACTCAGCTCTCTGGACATATTCAGCAGCTGTTTCAGGACAACAGAAACACACCATGTTTAGTGCAGGCTGGGATTACATTCCTAAATGAGAGCACTGTCATCATGTGGGTCTGGTTAAGTACAAGCTTCCTGTCACGGTAAAGTGGAACGAGACAGGAGGCGCTGTACCACAGGTACGCGGAAAGGATGGGGCGGGGGTGTGCACGAAGCAACTGTATACCGCACTAAAAAGCTACTTAATATTTACAGATTACTTATTTTTGGAAATTTCCATGTAATAATTGTAGGCCACTGTTGACTCTGGGTAACAGAAACCAAGGAGGGCAAGGCATGGGCAAGGAGGGCATGACTGGGAACTGCTATGGCTTAAGCATGATTTTTTTCTCTGAATTCATGGAGCAGTTTAGTCCCCAAAGTTTTTGGCTCATGGATTAAGAAGGGAAACTTAATGAGACTGTGGTGTTTAGAGGTTGGGAAGTGATCAGAAGAGGTTTTTTTTTTTTTTTTTTTTTTTGAGACAGGGTCTCTCATTGTAGTGTAGGCTGGCCTCAAACTCACTGTGATCCTCCTGCCTCAGCCTCTTGAGTGCTGGCATTATAGGTGTGTGCCACCACGCCCAGCCAGATTAGATCTTTAGGGTGGAGCTTTCATGACTGGATACTGGTAATTTTTTAAGGAAAGTGAGACCAGACAGAGAGATAAGACATGTGCCCCGCTGTGATGTGGTGTAGCCAGAACCTATGCCATGCTGTTTGGACTTCAGCCTCCAAAACTGTGAGCTGAATAATCCCTTTATGCAAAAAAAGTGTAATGGGGCTTTTGCTATACTTGATGATGTGTAGGAGCCTTTGGAACTGGTCAACAGGAAGAAGCTGAAGGGGCTTGGAGGAGCAGGCTAGCGAAAGCCTGAAATGCTGTGAGAAGAATGCAGCGTGAAATCCTGGTGAGGTTAGGAGACCAGAATGCTGACACAGACCATGAAGTCCGTGCTGGTGAGGTTTCTGAGGAAATGAGAATTATCTCGGAACTGGAGTAAAGGCCATCGTTATATGGTGGCAAAGAGTGGCTTCCTTGTGTCCTTGTCCTGAGACTGAGGAAGGCTGAATTTAAAAGCGATGGACTAATTTGCCTAGTGGAAGCTGCTGCATGGCTACTTTTAATTGCTTACAGTCAAGTGAGAGTGCAAAGAGTCCAGCTGAAGATAGAACTTACAGTTAAAAAGAAAGCAGAGAGGAAAGATCTGGGAAATTTGCAGCCTGGCCAGGGAAGGAGAAAAAAGGGGCGAGACCAAAAGTGGCGAGTGGCAGTGACTTGCTGAAGAGATTAGAGCTGGTAAAAATGTGGGCTTCTCAGGGCACTAGGAAAGGTGCCTTGAGGACATCACAGGGATCTGCCAGGGCAGAATCGTTGAAGTCCTGCAAAGAAAGCTGCAGCAGTGTGTGGCACAAGCCTGGGAAGGATGCAAACATCACCTTCCAGCCTGCGACAGAAGCCAAGTGAGCCATCGAGCTAGGGATTTCTCTGTCAACCCAGAGGCCTGGGCAGAGTGCACCCAAAGGAGCCACTGCAGAGCCTCCACTACAGCACTGCTGAGCAGAATCGTGGGGTGGAGCTGTGCAGAGGGTCCCCTCCAGGCAATGCCTCATGGAGCTGCAGGGAAAGGACTGTCATGGAGACCCCAGAGTTACCAGTGTGTAACAGCTGGCCTGGGAGAGCTGCAGAGGCTCAAAAGGGTGAGGACGGAAGCATAAGCCGTGTCTGGGAAGGGCTCGTGGGAGTGAGGCTGCCCCAGTGTGGACGGGATGCCAGACGTGGGACTCTGGGATTTCATGTTTGCCCTGCTGGATTTTGGTCTTGCTTTGGGCTGATTACTCCTTTCTATTTGCCTATTCCTCTCCTCTGGAGTGGGATTTTTATTCAGTCCCACCACTGAATCTTGGAAATATGTATCTTGTTTTCACTGTATACACTCACAGCTGTGAGAAGTTTGCCTCCAGTCTCAGATGAGCCATTGTGATTCTGAGTTAATGTCGGAATGGGTTAGAACTTCAGGGTTATCTGGGTGGAATTACTACCTGCTGTATGTGAGAAGGACGTGAGTTTCAAGAGTGAATCAGGCCCAGGCGTCAAATATTATGGGTTGAATATGGTTTGTTCCCTGAGTTCATGGAGGAGTTTAATTCTCTAAGTCTGATGTTCATGGATTAAGAGGGGGGCTTGAATATATACACACATGGTATACATCCCATAATCTACTGCTCTAAAGTGAAATTCTCATTGCTTTAAAAAATCACCTGGATTATTATGTACAGGTGAAGGTTACAACATGCTATCACAGGATACATATAGATAGTAAAAGTAAAATGATTACTATAGCACAGCAGAGAATTAGTTACTTTTTTGTGTAAGTATTTGAGGTACTTATATAGTCTGCATTTATATTCCACATATAGGTAGGATAATGCAATATTTTTCTTTATGTGTCTGGCTTATGCTTCTTGGCACAATGCTTCCAATTCATCCATGCAAAGAGCGTGATCATCTTTAAAGGCTACCTAATGCTGTTTTGCATGTGTAAGTGCCCTCTTACATCAATGGCCAGTTAGGCTATTTCTTGATTTTGGCTGTTGTAATACTGCAATGAACAGCAAAGTGCAGACCTTTCTGAGGTGATTTCAGTACTTCAGATATATATCTAGGACAGGGCTTAGTGAATTCTATAGGTTAGTTACACTAATCAACATTCCCATTGGTGGTGTGCTGAGGTCCCTTTTCTCCATATGTGTCCCCTCGCCCCTTACTGGGCACTGAACCTGGACCTTCACAGTGAGCTATAGCCATAGGCCTTTTGAAAATTTTTAAAATTTGAGACATAGTCCCACTAAACTGTCCAGCTGGGTTTGAACTTGTAATCTTCCTGCCTCAGCCTCCCAGAAGGCTGGGATTATAGGCATCTCATACCAAGGCCTATTCTTCCAGAAATTTTATATTTCCAGGTGAAACAGGTCTTTTATTCATTTTGAGTTGGTCTCTATGTATGGTGAAAAGGTTCAACTTTATTCTTTTGTATGTGGAAATTCAATTTTCTCAGCACCATTTATTGAAGGAACTGTCTTTTTCCAGTGTGTTATTTTGGTGTTTTTGTCTAAAATTAGCTGACCATATATGTGTGAATTTATTTTTATGCTCTCTAATCTGTTTCATTGGTTAATGTTTCTGTTTTTAGGCCACTATTTTACTATTTTGATTTTCATAGTTTTGTGATACACTGTTTTCCTCAGTACTGGGGAACAAAGCTAGGGCCTTTACAATGACCTATAATTTCAGTCCTTATTTACTTATTTTTTTATTTTGAGACAGGGTCTTGCTAAATTGCATAAGCTGGGCTTGAACTTGGATCTTCCTGCCTCAGCTACCCAAAGTGCTAAGATTACAGGTGTGTAATGCCACATCTGGTTTGCAATATGAATCAGGAAGTATAATACCTCCAACTTATTCTTCAATGTGGCTTTGGCTATTCAGGTTTTTGTGGCTCCATACAAGTTTTGGATTTTCTCCTATTTCTGTGAAGAACCCTATTAGAATCCTGCTAGGATTACATTTTAATCCTGATAGAATTACATATATTGGTTTAGGTGGAATGGGCATCTTAATATTACTTTATTTCTTCTGATTTGGATGCCTTTTGTTTCTTTCCATTATCTGGTTGCTCTTGCTACTACATCCGGTACTGTGCCGGATAGAAGTGGTAAACGTGGGCATCCCAGTGGATCTTACCTTTCACCTCCTCATTGATTATGTTAGCTATGGGTTATCATAAATGGCTTTTTTATGCTGAGATACTTTCCTTCCAGACCTAAGCTGGTCTTTTTGGGGGGGAGGTGGGGGGGTGTACATGTCAGGCTGGCCTTGAATTTGTGGCTGGGATTACAGGGGTACACCACCCTGCCTGGCTTCTAGACCTAAGCTGTAAAAGTTGATTTTTAAAAAATAAGGGATGTTAAATTTTGTCAAATGCTTTTTTCTGCACCAAATGAAAATAATCATATTTTTTTTATCTTTCATTCTGTTCTTGTAACATGTCTCACTGACCAGTTAGCACATGGTAAAGCAGCCTTGCATGTCAGGGTTAAACTGCACTTGCTTACAATGTATAATCTTTAGATGTGTGGCTGAAATTGATTGCTAATGTTTTACTGAGGAAGCTCTGGATCAGTGTTTGCCAGAGATCCTGGCCTGTCATTTTCTTATGGTGCCTTTGCCTGGCTTAAGTATTAGTGTGATGCTTATGTTATAAATACAGTGTTAGGAAATATAGTAGTTCCTAGGTTCATGAACACTTCTGCTTGGAAACCATTTCACAAATAAAAGCATTTGGCAAAATTTTGCTTCCATCTGCAAACTCTGCATCAGATGACAAACCTGACTATCTTCCCCTAAATCATAAAACAAATTGAGTAAGCCAGAGAACTACTGTATTCAGTGTTGCTGCTGGGTTGGCACTTTGCAATGAATAAATGTGTTCTGGGTTGCAGTCTGGGCACTCGCCTTTGGAAGGTCCACCTTTGCTACTGTATGCAATAGTCCTTTCTCATCCTTTTGGAGGCATCTGATGCAATGTTTCCACTTTTAGAAAATATTTCCATTTTAATTTCTGACTTGAGTCTTTTTCTCAATTTAGCCAGGGTTTAAAAATTTTAGTCTTTTCAAAAAAACAAACTCCTGGGCCGGGTGTGGTGGTGCACTCCTGTAATCCCAGCACTCAGGAGGCTGAGGTAGAAGGATTGTTGCAAATTTGAGACCAGCCTGGGCTACAAAGTGAGCCCAAAGGCCAGCCTGAACCACACAGTGAGACCCTGTCTCATAAAGACCAAAACCAACCAAACAACCAAACAAACCAAACCAAACAAAAACCAAACTCTTGGTTTATAAAGATATGCTCCTTCTGTTGTGATGTTTATTATTTCTTTCCTTCTACTGGCTTAGGATTAGTTTGTTCTTTTCCTAGCTCTTAGTTCCCTAAGGCAAAGTGATAGGCAATTTATTTGAAATCTTTCTTTCTGTAATGTAGGTTTTTTCTTTTGTCTTAGAACTGTTTTTGCTGCATCTCAGAGGTTATACTGTACTTCCTCAGTCATTTGTCTGTGGATGTTTTCAAACTTCTGATTTCTTTGACTCATTGGGTACTTCCATCTTAAGTGGGTCCTAGTGTGTCAGGGTGGGGGTATGTGGTCGCTCTGGTTCTCAGTGGACAGGGTGGTTTAGATTCTCTGTACCTGGTATACTCGATGTTATACTTGATGTCAGTGACCATGGAGGATGTATCGGTGGCTGAGGCTCTGGGGGTTGGTAGCAGTGGTGGCGGCAGGGTACACTGATGGTAGTGAGAGCCTCAGGGAGGCTCCCATTCAGTTTCTGTACATAAGAATCCTAGCCAAGGTGATTCCTCTTGGTATTGGTTGTCACACGGGTCATGGGGTTAGCTGTAAAGGCGCCATGTTCAGGTGCTTTGAGTGGCTGTGGAGCTGGAGTCCGAGGCTCAGTAGCTTGTTGAACTATTATGTCACCAAGTTTTACTCTCTGTGCATGGGTAAATGCAGCTCCCTTCAAGCCAAGGACTGTAACTCTGAGGCACCCCTCGTAGTTTGGATCCAGGGGGCAGGGATGTAGCTATGATCCTGAAGGTCAGGGCACAGTAGTGGCATAGCATTAGGGTGGATGGGTGCTGTATTCCAGAGGTTCAGGGCCTGTGAAGCGGGGCAGAGCTGCAACTTGACTCCTGAAGCAAACGGCACAGAGGCAACTCAGGCACCAGGAGAAGGGGGTGTAACATGTATCAGTGGCCCTGGACCTTGCAGGACCTTATGGGATGCAGCTATGGGCAGGCTCTATGAGGGCAGATGCAGTGGCAGCAAGGACCTTGAAGTTATGACTTGAGGTATGGGGGTGGGGAAGAGTGTAATATTACCTTTGCTCCCCAGGGAGGTAGGGTACCGCAGTAGCGCAGACTCTGGAGGGCTGGTCCAGATCCAGGAAGCTGGCGTGCACTGCCTGTTTAGCCCAGAGCAAGGCAGCACAGCTAACCCAAGGCTATACTTTCTTGGGTGGGTGGGCATCAAATGGGCTTGGGCACCAGGATTGTGACTGCTCCTTTGGGTCAGAGCTCCAGTTCCCAGGGGTCAGGGCACAAGGATGGGTCAGGTGCTGAGTGGACACGGCTGCTCTGCAAGCTTAGTGTAGCTTCTTGCCTGGGTAGCAGTGCCTGCTGTTTCAGAGGCCAGGCTCAGCATAGGCTCAGGTGCTGGTGCGGCAGCTGCTCCCCTAGCCGAGGCTCCAATTCCGTGGGGCCAAGGTGCCAAGTTGGTTAAAGTGCTGAAGGGGTATAGCTGCCCTGAAGAGCTGCAGCTGCCCCACCGGCTCTGGTATTGTCCTCTGGTGCTCTAGGGTCCCTGAGGGAAAAGGTGTATACAAACTTGGGTGCTGAGGTCACAGCTCAACCACCAGCCTAGGCTGTGAGTGGCTGGGAGCAGGGTATATTAGCATCCAGGATGGGTTGCTACTGGTAGAGTGTCTTGTAGGCAGTTTGCTGAGAGGCGTGGGGAGCTGTGGCACCCAGGCTGGGAGTGGTAGGACACCATCTGCGAATGTGGTGATTGATGGCAGAGCCTTGGGTTGGAGAGGTGCAGAGACTGCTGGGCTCCAGAGCAGCACACACTATGGTTAACAGTGGCTCAGGTTTCAGGATGGTGCAGTGCAGGAGCGGCTTGGGTCACGGAGTGGGGTGCTGGGTTGGGCCTGCCACTTGCCTTTTCCCTCGTGGGAGAAGTCTCCCGTTCTGAGCCTGACCTCATCAGGAGCTTTCTGCCACTCCCTTGCTATCTTCTAGCATTCTCCATTAGACACTCAGTGAAATGTAGCTGTTTGTTCATTGCATTTGTCTTTATTTTTTTGCTGGGCTAGTGTTAGGCACCTTTAGTTGGGCATCATGTTCCAATTGCTTTCTTAATATGGAAAATGGTGTGTGAGTTGCATGTGCCATATTTCTTTAGCAGAGATGGACCCTAAGGGTTCTGTTAGTACTTGCTTAAAAGTAACAAATGTAAACTTTATCTTGACCCTATGGCAAGTAATAGGGTATTACCTCTTGTCTCTTTTGTCTGAGAACTTGTAATTCTGTGGAGGAAGATTGGTTGGTGAAGAGCTCATAAAAAACATTTGAAGTAGCACTTAAAAGTTACACATGAATAAAGAAGATGCACTGTACTTAAGTTACACAGCTTCCCCTTCCTTTTCAAACTGAGTAATACATGCAGTGTGGTGGTTGTCCTTCTTCCCCATCCTCTTGTTTGTCAGTGAGGTTTTCCAGGCTCCGTCCTCATGCTGCTGTTCCCAAAGGATTTCACCTGTCCCTGCCTGTTTGTGAGGACCATCACCTTTGCACCTTCAGCCCAGGCCTCTCTCCTGATTTCAGACTCTCACGTCTCACCTCTGGGAAGACAGTCATTTGCCTGGTTTTGGTCTAGCAGACAGAGGTGTTGACTGCCTGAGTGGCCAACTGTCTCAGCCCTTCTTTGTGTGTCCCTGCTGCAGCTACAAGTGGTAAGGTCACCTGGAACCTATCACCCTCAACTCTGTCCTCTCCCCCTCACCACCTCCATCAGTTTCACTGATCTTTTGTCCTAAAGAGCACCCATATTTCCTTTATCCTCTCCAGGCCTGGCACTTCCGTCCCAGTTCAAACACTCTTCTCCTGTCTGAACTCTTTCAGCAGCTGTGTAACTGGTACTCCTAGCCCCGGTTTAGTTATCATCAAATCCACTTTCCACGAAACTGCCACAAAGATCTTCCCAAGATCTCACCCTTATTTCTCACCCTTATTTCCTCACTCCTCTTGCATCTGCATCTTACACTGCAGCAATGCCAAACTGCTTGTAGTTTCTTTCTCTCTCTTACCACCTTGCTTATGCCCATGCTTTTGCTCTGACTGGACGTCAACTGTATGACTCCATTTTATCTTGTAAGATTCTGCTCAGGTGTGACTTGCTCCGGAAAGCTTTCAAGTTTCAACCTTTCTTTCCTCTAGGCAAATGAAGTATTTGTCCTCTGTGCTCTTCTGATTCTCAGTACAAACAACCAGTACTTTCCTTTCACTTCTGAGAAAACTGACTCACTTGGAAGTAGTATGTTTAAATTATTTTGCTTTTTACACAAATATACAGAGGTAGACACTTTCTTCTTACCTTAAAGTAAGGGCAAGTATGAAAGGCTAGATGTGAAGAAGAAAAACCACACCAGAAGGAATTTTTCAGACAAAGCTCAGACCCAGGGCTAGGCTCAAGATGATTCAAGTGAGGCATCTAGGGTGTGACATGTAGTAAGGGCCTTGTCCCTGATTTTCTCACCTTAGGCTAGACCTTCCCTGGAAACCTTCAAAAATTAGAACAGAAATAAGTACAAGACATTTATACTGACTTGTGCTTCAGTAAAAAATGATGTGGGAGTACAATCACCTGAGCAGTGAGTAACAGGGCAGGAAGGAGCCAAACGGAATGTTAGCCCTGGCTAAACACGGGCTGGGCACGCAGCACTCACCTCTGGCATGGAGCTCACTTCGTGTACCTGGCCGATGAGCTTACAGTAGGACTGAAAAAGCAGCAGCAGCTGGAAGTGTAGTTTATACAATCTCTGACACAGTTCTAGTTGCTAAAGAGAGAATGTGCGTGGGAAGAGAAAGTTATTAAGAATCGCTCTTGTATAACCAGTGAAATCTCAGTGAAGACACTTTAGTAAAAAAATTAAGGCAACACAGCCAGTTGTTGCTCCCATAAAACAGAAAAACAAAATCCAGTCAATAAATATTGGTGAGAAATTCATAGTGTACTAGGCAACATTATATTCTGTAAGATAGAAGATGACTAATTAGTAGCAGTTATAAAAAGACTGAACTACATTTCCATTATATTTGCAAATTAAATACCTACAAATTACAGCTCCATGGATGTATTAGTTTTTATAAGCTGTAATTATTGCTTTTAAAGTGAAGAATTTGTTTGATTAAGAAAAGCAAAATATTAAGTATTTCTAGGTGTTAAATTTACAAACTGAGCAGATGCTTGTGAGCCCACTCTGCGTGGTGGCTGTGGCTGGCCTCAGGCAGACCCCCGTCCTAACATCTGTGTGAACAACAGCCTCACAGTTCTCTAACCACAGCCTTCTACTCGGTGCTCAGTGTTTACTGTCTAAAGAGATATAGAAGGGGCCAAAAATACTTAAGAAATTATGAAAACATCTACACTTCCCATGGAAACAATCATTGCCCAAAATGCTCCTTGAGCCTCTGGAATTTGAAGTGTTTCATTATGCAGCTTATGTGTATTAGGAAGAAAGAACGACCATGAGTAATCTCAGCAACAATGACTACCCTACTCTCTTAGCTTATCCTCTACATTTTGCTTATTTTATTTCAACAATTGGTTAGCTGCTAGGTAGTGGATGGGGTTTGGTGAAAGAATAGCCTTCACTATATAGGATTTGTTGGTTTGGTAGTCATCAGTGAAAGTGGGTTATATATGTGTTTCAAACAAAAAGTTTCGCTGTTCAGTTTTCCAATGTGGTTAAGGAAGGTTAAGTAGAGCTCCTCTTTAAACATACTACAAGAAATTCAGCTTGGAATTGAGAGCTTCAGAGTGACTGAAAAATTCCCCCTAAATCATTTAAGAAGGAAGTAGTATAATAATTTAATTTTAGGTTTAAAAGGAATACTCTGTAGGTATTATAAAAATAATATCATATGTTTTTATCCTAATTTTTTAAAATTACTAAAATTCATGCTCAGAATATGCTGAAGATGTTTTCTTTCTTGTCCCACTCTTTCTATGCTCAGAGGGGAAAGCAATTTTGCTTAGAGTTGATGCCTCAATACTGGTGAGCAGCCTAAGTTTAAAGAAGTAGCTACACTTGCTAATTAACTCAAACTGGGTCTTTGGTTGCTTTAGTAAAACACTTTCTTATACTGCCATTTACATTTTATGGAAAGCTTTTAAAATCTGGTATGAAAGAGAATTACTAGGGACTTGCAAATAAATAAAAAATATTATTTAAAAACAATATTAATCCAATTTAGGGTGAAACCTAGCTATGAAAACTCTTGACTTTCCTAAGTGCCAAATAATGATAGTTATAATTTAAAATATTCTATTGACAGCACGAGAATTCATAGCAATGTAGGTTTCTACTTTGGGGCAAAAGCAGCCCAGAATGCTAAGGATGAAACTGCCATGTCTTAATCTACCAAAGAAAATAAAAGTAAATGAAAAAGGGAAAACATGCTAACAGATATAATAGTAACGGTAAAAATAAGGTTTGTTATGGATCCATGCCTAAGTGAACAAAGAGTATGAAAGAAAGTTAACTTACTGCAAGAGATTCCATTTGCTACCCAGCAAGCATGGCACAGGAAACAAAGGAAAGGAAAGAAAGTACAGGGTCAGTGTATGCATGCAACAGAAAGCATGGCCCTCTTCCAAGAGCAGAACCCGCAGCAGTAGGAGCGTTACTGGCCCGGATTTGATCAATGGTTGTCAGTGTTGTACCCATTCCACATGCACAGTACTCGAGTTAAAAACAAGCTCTAAAGGAAAACATATCATTGAAAACACATAATTTTTAATCTTTTAGGTTACCTGATTAGTTGGTTTAGATTTTGTCAGGTCAGTCTTGGAGACTAGAAATAAAAATTCTTACTCCTTACTGGAGATTATACTGTATAAATGTTGTATGTAATACAGTAAAACTGTGGGAGAAACAACTGGATAATTTGAAGAATATAGTCTCAAAGTATAGAATTGCTTTATATTAAGGTACTATTTAGTATGTCTGGTTTTGTAACCTGTTAAACTATGGCCACACAGTTAACACTGAATATAATTAACAATCCAAGTGGCATTTTGTTTGGTTGGTTTGGCTTCCAAATGGATAACATTTTATAAGACTGCTAGACATTGTAATTTCAAAGGAATAAACATTGTATACTTTACCCTTAAACAAGTATGAGATACAACAAGTAAATTTCTGGCACTTAATTAAAAATTTTTTTTTTTAGATAAATTTCTAAAAGTAGTTTAGAATTGTTAGTTAACAATTTAGGTGTTTGATAACCACAACTTGACAAAATATTTTTTAAAAATCAATTTGACCATTCCTAGTAAAAGGTCAATGTTCTGAATTGTCAAAATTTTCAAGGGGCTGTCTCACTCGGTTTCTAACTCTTGACAACAAAAATCTCTTCTCTTTAAAGTTCTTTCAAAAACTCTCTGAGTTACCAATTTAATGTATTGGCCTTTAACATAAGATACAGTGCAAAAGAACAAAGAGAAGTTTTGACTTCTTATTTACTGGTCACTGCAAATGCAGTCAGTGAAAGGTCGCCACAAAGCTTTTGCTTCTGTGCCCCCAGGGCACCTGCTGCTAGTTTCTGTGGGGCTCGGCACACTGATAGTTATTACATCATATTTACTGAGTCGTTTTTGGACCTTGGCCATGTATATATCTCTGTGCTTCGAAGGAAGACTCTCTTTAAGCCTGTGATATGGATTACATGGTAGGAGGTAGTTACTATTTTCAAGAAAACTTCGTCTAAGTAGTTTCTGTAACCAAAACTTACACACATATCACATAGGCACACAGGGCCCGTTTTCACCTCTCCATGCACACAGCATCTCCACTGGGAAGACTTCAGAAAGCAGCAAACGCGATGGAGGTGTTTAGTGTTCACATTAGCAAGAAGGTGCCTGGGCCAAGGCATTTCCCTGTCAGCAGTGTGGAGTGCAGTGCAGTGTGCTGAGTAAATCACATGATCATGTGTGAGGAAAACTGTGGTCCTTTTGCTGTTTTTCAAAACACAGTAGTAATCTCAGGAGGTCATCCAACGAGACAGAGTAACAGCTTCCTGACCAACAAAGGCAAATGAAGCCCTCTGACTCCTGTTGGTGCTAAGGAATGTCACTGTCACCATATTCCTCCCACCAGGCATTTGGGATATGAAATGCTGTAGTGTGTTTCTTGGGAGATGGCCAGGTTTGATGAGTGCCAGTTCTTGGTATCCTTTCTAAACTCTCCTTTTTAGGTAGGTTGCTTCAAGCTTCCTGGGTATTATCTCAAAATCCTTTCCTATGCCACAGTTTTGGACCCAATTTGCATGTACTATTCCAAAATGTCATGAACAATACCTTGCTAATGGGCTGTTTTATGGAAAATACTACAACTTTCTTTCCCCCGGGTCAGTGTCTTCAAGTTCTCAGGTTTTAAAAAATATCCCTTTAGCTATCTTTATAAATATATCTGTGTTCTGGTGATTTAAGGGTGTTCTATCTATGTTGTGAGAGTGTGATTATTTTATTTGGTCTCAATAATTTTATTCATGCTTTGTTTCTTTTCTTTTGATATGGCTTGATTTATAAAATCAGTTTTGGAAATGTTTTCTTAAAATGAGAAAAAAAAATCCCAAGAACCCCTGGTGTTAAGAACTGGTCATTAGTAGGGAACGGGCAGCTTAAAAGGCCCACAGTAGCCTAGACATGTCAGCTTTCACTTCATTCTGCCCTCAGATGGTTTCTATGCTTATAACTGGTCAGGGAAAGAAAAATTTGACATGAATGAAGATGAACCACAGCATATTCAGCTATTTTCAGACTTACTTTGTGAAAGTTATGGGTTAAAACTAAATGGGACAAAATTCAGATCCTAGATGGGCAGGAGGTCACGTAGTCTAACGACCAGGCGTCGCTACCCAGTGGTGAGCAGGTGTATCTAATCTCCTAGACAGGAACAATGTGCACGTATCTGTTAACACCATGTGGCTTTGGCACATGGACTGTTAGGCTTGTTGAATAATTATTTTGGACTTGGGTCATGATTGTCTGTCAAAGCTTGGAAAGATAAACACCTTAAAGCCTTCCACACAGAAAATACACCTTGGGGCATTTACTATTTCTTGTAAAAACTACAGGAGATATTTCTTTAGCGGGTACAGGAAAGAAGATTGGTTATAGAATAAAGGCTGATCTACTATATCTGAAGGAGGTGGTTTAAGGAATTACAGGTGAACTGGAGAAAAGTCTTGTTCAACATTTACCTTGTTCAACTTGTCTAAAACCACCGGTTGCATCTCTGACTTTGGGATTTTATAATACACTATTTCCTCTTCAATGTAGTCAATCACATACTCCCTTTCAACGTTATTTTAGCCATTAGGCCCTTGGGTATATAAAGTGAAAATTATATTAGGCAAAAGCAATTTTAATGTGGTACTTGGAATCAAACTCAGGACCTTGTGCTTGCCACTGAGCTATATCCCTGGCCCTTGGTTTGGATTTTTGAACCATTCATTTAAGCATGGATTGAAGGATATGCTGGGAGTTTTCCTATTGCTTTTTAAGAGGAAAAATATCATCATCTTAATTTATAATTTTATTACATATATATGTTTGTACTTTATTACTTTAATGAAAGATATAGGTATTAACTATATTCTATTATAATTTGAGCTCCAATCAGCAAGAATTGGTTTTGTTAGAGGGATTAGATCTAGATCTTCCAGAAAATATGTCAATATGTAGATATGTTTTCTATTTCCTATAGGGAAGTTTCAGATTCAATCAGTTTAGGAGTCCTATAAAATCTCATTTTTATCCAGGATTCCAAGTGATTCTAATAGAAGTTTCCTTGGATCACACTTTGAAGAAGGGATCATAAAAATTTTTTTTTGAAATTTTCAGGTCTGAAATTTCTTCATAATGGATGCTATAGAACTAATAAGGCCTGTGAAAGACAAAAAGATTAAAACAAAAAAAAATTTTTTTTTTTTTTTTGGGTACCATGGATTGAACTTGCAACTGTGTGGCTTGCCAGGCAGGTGCTTATACCACTGAGCTAAATCCCCAGCCCAAGATTAAAACAATTCTTATACACATTGTTACAGCTGATATCTCCTAAAAAAACAAAAATCTTTCCTAATCAGGCCTGATGTTCATCACTTCTCGAGGTCTTGTTAGTTTTCTCTTTCCCTTCCCTCCCCTCTCTTTTGTTACTTTTTTCTTCCTCTTCCCTTCCTCACTGATTTTTTCCTTTTTTTGGTTCTTGCACTGTATGTACACGATTAGCACACGTAGAGACTACATAGCATGCTATCTGGCACGTAACCATGATTTAGTCCAAGCTCTGAAGGTAGTATATACTTAATGCCTAGTCCTTTTGTTGGGTAGCTACCAAACAATTTTGTATGCTGATCGTGAATAGCAGGTTTTTTAGAAGAATCATTAGAAATACATTTAAGGAGTTCCTGTAAACATTTCTTAACAGTTTATCTGTACCCTTTTATACCAGTAAATCCATTTGCCTGGATATAAAACTCTTAGTTTGGGAGTTTTTCCTTTTTTTTTCCTAATACCTTAATTCTCCTCTTCTCAAATATGTTTAACGTATCATCCCTGTCTTCTAGCATAAAATCCCAAAGTCAGATATACAAAGTATTTAGCCTATCTTTGGCTGATTTTTTATCAATGCCAACAAATTGTGGCAAATGGCTCAAACCAACATCAGAAAAACTTGTTCTTGGCAGAAAGCTACAAATTTTTGATTTTTTTCTTCTTTCCTTTGACCTTAAGGCCATCATGGTTTTGTTCATATTCTTCTGCTGATATAGAACTATGATATTTACATATGCAATATCTGAACCTCATAACGAGGGTAAAAAAAGGAAGAGTGGAAACAAGAGTCCCTGACGGAAGCTTTTTATGTATTGTGCTGTCCGCCTGATAGCTACTTCCACAATTTTACATTTTAAAATGTGAAAGTGACATGAGCCACTTTCACAGTGGAGACTTTTTGTAACCATCCCCATTCCAAAGGCAGAACTGCCCACTCTTCACATCTTCATGGCCCGTCTCCCCGACTGTGGAATGCCACCTTGGCAGTTCAGTGCTGTACACACAGCCATCTTTACTAGATCATAAGTCCTTTATGAGCAAGCTCTATCTCTTTATCTAACTTCATATACCTCATACTTTTGACACATTAATGGCTCTAAGGCGAATGAATACTCTGCCAACAAAACTAAATTAAAAGGAAAAAAGTAATATTATGATCAGTATAGTAATATGATTATGATCAGTATAGTTTTTTTCCTCAAGCGACTAGATGTTTTGATGTAGGAATGGTTTACAGATGACTCTTTTCATAGTATTTTAAAAAAAGAGACCTTTCAAAGAAGACACTGGAAGTAGAAAAAGAGAAGCAGTCTTTGTTATATATGATGTTTTCTCCTGATTGTCAACTTGACTGGCTTGAACGATGCCTCAAAGAGCAGTAAAATGTGGATCATGGTGCATTTGGTAGGCCATGGGGCAGGACTCTGGGGACCACATCTGGCCTCCGCACTCTCCTTTTGGCTTTCCCCCTGTCCCGTGCTGAATGCCATGAATTAAGCAGCTTACCTCTGTCATGCTAGTCTACCATGTTGTTTCTGACTTGGACCCGACCAACAAAAGATTCAAATCTCTGACACCACGAGCCAAAATAAACCTTTTTTTTTTACTTAAAACCAACCAATTACAGGTTGCAAGCTTCTCATTCATGGATTAGGTAGAAACAGTAAACATATAATTGAGGTTGTCAGTGTCCAGAAAGACCATAGTAGTTGGAATGATGATTTGAATATACTAAGATGGAGTTTAGTAGGGCTACAAATATATGTTTTTGTATTTGAGTCCAAAGACTTATACTGTATGTTCAAGCAGTGCCCAGAAATATTTTGTAAATGGTAATATGTCAAGTGAGAGCCCTGTGAAGTCCCTAGCTCTCCTCCTCTGCGGAACTGAGGAGATGAGCTGTGTTAGCCACAGGGCTGCAACTGCAAGCACTGCTCGCCAGAGCCAGAGCTGGCCAGAGACTTTGCACCTAGTAGCAGTTACTCCAGAATAAATTCCACAAGAGAGATCAGTGGAAACCAAAATCCTTAAGTCTTAAAAGATTTTTCTCTCTTAAATGTGCAGGCTGACAAAACACTGGTGAGGCTGCGTCTGCAAAGGAGTGAAACTGATTTTGTGAGACACACACAAGTCACACTCCCTGTTTTATGTCACATTTAGTGTATGCTGCAGCTTGTTTTAGGTAATTTTTATAATCACTAGGAAGCCTAAATCATTCACCAATCATATTTGTCTTTTGAAAAAATGCCTTCCCTCAAATTCATAAGGCATTGTAAAAATATAGTGAAAATGTTAAAAATTTAAAAGTAACTCATTGCAGTAAAAGACACATTGTCATTAACTGCCCCCCTCCCCAAATATTCCCTCTCACTTTAAACACACTTATCCCAGTACTCCTGCCACTTGCTGAAGCAGGTCTGCATGTCACCTTTTGAGAGTGTCTTGGGTTGCACTGTGGTGGCTGGCTGGATGCTGTCAAGTAATTTAAAATGTTTACCCTTTTGGTCATTGTGACTTTGGGGAAGAGTCAGAAGTTGCAAGGTGCCAGACATAGTGAATTAGGTGGACGAGGGCACAGGGCAATGATTGATTTGACAGAAATTCTCCTAAACATTTTGAATTGATTCAGGACATCAAGGGAGTCCATGAAAGAGGACTTCTAGAACTGCTTCAGAGAGTGGAAAGAAGGATGGGATAAATGTGTTTGAAGGAAGGGGGAGTATTTTGAGGGGTATTAATAGCAATGAGTCTTTCACTGAAATAAAATTTTTCTTCTTTTCTTTTTTGGTACCAGGTATTGAACTCACAACCTTGTGCTTACCAGGCAGACAAAATTTTTATTCTTAATGTAAACATTCACTGTATTTGTTAATCACACCTCAAACGCAGTAGTAATCAGTGATTTCACTCTATGCTTTACATCAAATATAGATCGGCAAGTTATAAATGCATTGATCTCTATTCTGTTCCTCATTGTACTTGCCCTCTTGCAAAGGATGCTTAGAATAACTGACTACCTCACATTATTTTAGGAGACACAGAACCTGCCATAGATAAACAACATACATAGACGCAGACATAGAACATGCCCTAGACAGACATATAAGCCATGGTAGTGGTATAGTCAGGGCTGGTGAAATTAAGAGTATGTCATCTGAGAGTGTGGGCCATGCTAGACAACTTCCAGGGTCTAATAGGAAATCCAGCAGAGAATTTAGCCGGGTGTCCTGATGGTTTTAACAGTAACCTATCAATGCTGGACTTATTAGAAATGCCAACTTCTCTCTTAGGCAAAATACACCTTGCCTTCCAGACCATCCTCAGATCTGCAGTCATCACATTGATGGGGCTGAAAGCATCTTTCCCAGAACAACTGGTCACTGCCTGAATTTTTCTGGTCACCAACATGTCTATGAGCCACTCAGGGAAATCTGAATTCCACGTTAGTACCAATAATGGGGCCAGTGCCTCTTTGGTCTTATTAAAATGTTGGAAACAATAGACTAGAATTTGGCTTTACACTAATCTTTCTGCAACAAATCCTATTCTTATTGCTCCTGGACAGTTTATGGACCCTCAATATTCATGCAGATTCTTAAATCCATATTAGACATTTAAATGCATGCTAGCTATTCTTAATTCTTTCCTATATGCATGTTTTGCCTCAAAGTAACTTAGAGAAAGCTGGACAAATGGGAAAATATAACCTTTGGTATTTACTTCTTAGCTTCTTTACTTGCAAAATAGAAAAACCCTGATTTTTAAAGGATTAAATGGAACTGTAGGTGTATGTAGTACTTGAAATGCAGTTTCTTCTCTCCCCTTTTGTATTCTTGATTGTTGCTAATAGACTTGCTACTTATAAATGAATGAAGATGAACTCTATTTTCATAATTTCTTAGGTTTAGTAAAAGCACAAGAAAAGAGATGGGACAGACTAAGTACTGCATATAGTCATATGCTGCAAAACAACATTCTGCCCAATGAAAGACCACAAATACGACTGTGGTCCTGGAACATTCTATTACCCAGTGGTGATATAGTCTTTGTGGTTTGTGAGTGCACTCTGTGATATTTCCACAATGATGAAGTCATCTAATGATCCATCTTTCAGAATATATCCCTGTTGTTATTTAATGCATGATTATCTATCCATAGAAGTAAAGAAAAATGGATGAGGATGAAGTGAGTAGCCAGAATAAGCAAAAACAAACAAAAAAACCACAAAAGTTTGAGGAAGATGAAGAACCAAGAGGGAGAAAAAATAAGCAGCTAAACCAAGTAAAGCCTCTCATCAGAAATCATTACAGGCATAATGTGTACACGTTTTCAGATTAGGATATCTGAGAAAGAGGATCACTTAACTAGAATTTCTGTTATCATGAAGTAGGGTTATCCAGAAAACTAAACAAATATGAGATCTGGTTTCAGTCCTTGTTCCTAAAAAAACCTGTACTGTATTAAAATGCACTTTACTGATTGAGTTTTTATAACAGAAAACACAGTAGGATTATTGAGGATAAACATTTAGATAACCTTTTAAATATACACTCTGCAAACCATACTATGAAGTGGACTACAATTTGCGCTGACTGTAAATCCTAACTAGCAACTGTTTCCTGGCCTGAGGTTTGAACAGCGGAGCGTAGTAGGGCAAGGATTGAGCTGGAATTAGAAGGCATCAGTACCACTGGGGGCCATAAGATCTGAAACCTAAGTAATACTTTATTTCTTATACAATACTTCTATTCAACCATAAAGGAGGAGAAACTTGAGACATTTATAACTAAATGGATGTACCTGGAGACCATACTCTTATGTAAAATAAATTAGACAAACGTGTAAATATCACAAGGTCTCTATAGTGTGAGAAACTGAAAGTGTAAATGAGAACCAGAATGTGTAATGGATATTGTGAGAAAGGAAGAAACTGTTCAAAGGAAAGGGGAACTGGGGGTGGGGGGAGGAAAAAAATGAGAAAAGAAGGATAAAGTGGAAATGAAGCTTTGCATATAAGGAGAGGAAAAGGGGTTGAAGGGAGCAGAGGGGATGGGAAAAGAGGAATCAAGACCTATCATGCACAGGTACAGATCCGCTACGATGAATGTGGTCATTATGTGTGCCTCTAGATATACATAATGTGTACAAAAAACTAAGAAACACAGAAAGAAAAGTACTTCTGAAACATGCTAATGGCACAAATATCCAGTAAAAATCAGAGCTGCAAATCAGCAGCAGCAGCAGCATATGAAGATGTACATGCAGAGATGAAAGAAAAAGCTACAGTTTCCTGTGATTTCAAATTGCACTTTTGATAATGCATTGCTTATGAGTAGCATCAAACTTTAATTTTAAAATTACAAAAAAAGAATTTGTTTCATATGGCTAAGCTATAGTTTGCCTGTCACTTAATCATCCAGAAAAACTTAGGTCAAACTTTGGTTTCTTCAGTTAAAAAATGAGCTACACTGCCTGCCTTGTCACCCACCTAGAAAGGATCAAATGACTTAGCATGAAATACGAATGTCTGTCTTCATGAAGGGCACAAACTGAACTTTAATACTTTCTCTAGGTATTTCAGTCTCTGGTCTCTTCACAAAACCTAACAAGATGCTCATTAAGTGAGTCACTGCTGGCAAGGAGAGTTACTCCCAGGACTGAGAAGTTGTTCAGTAAAAACTCCCAAATTGGAATTGAGTCACTGGTACTAGGCTGCAAGTTTTTATCCCAACCTTCTTTTTCCTTTTACATTGGTAATGTATTATTTCTAACAGGCACATGATTTCATATCCTGGAGCAGGTGCAACCTAAAATGCTTTCCCAGTGATGTAGTTCCAAGGTCACCCCTTCTCCTAGGTGGGCCAGCAGTCTTATATCTCCTGCTGGCCGCTTCAGTCTGTCTCCATAGCAGATAGAGAGGGGCAGCCTCAACCTAACCATCCCTGCTGACCACTGCAGCAACACACCATGCCCTGTCAGGTCTGGCTTCTGCCAACTTCTTTTTCGGCATATGTTTTGCTGCAGCTCCAGACACAGTTCTCTCAAGCTCGTATTTTAGATCTCCACCTAGAGGATGCTTCCATGGAGAAGCCCTCCCAGACTCGCCCTTCTCTTTGGTTATTTGCCTCACTGTAAGCTTCCATAGCCCACTTTTTCTCATGTCCTTAATGGCATTAATTACAGTCTCTCTCTCTCTGATAAGTCAGAAGTCTACCAGGAGGTCTTGCTTACTGATCACTATTGTATCCCCATGTAGACCAAACAGGGGGCACTTAACTGCAGCATGAATAATTTTATACCAGTCACACTCTTCTGCCCAGTTTCCTTTATAATGCATCACATGTTTACCACTTAACTGCAGCATGAATAATTTTATACCAGTCACACTCTTCTGCCCAGTTTCCTTTATAATGCATCACATGTTTACCAGCAGGTTTGAAGTGTGTACTTAGAGGTATCCTAAATGGGAAAATCTATTTTTCAAGGGTTGATGAAAGGTCAACTGAAGAAACTGATTCAGTGAAGAACTGGTGGAATTTGGTTTTAGGAGTATATTATGCATTAAGAACAGATTTCCTACAAAATGATTAGTATTTGTTAGACAATGTCCAACACAAAAGGTTAGTTTTATGTCTTTACTTTTCCAAAACGAAGAAAAACCTCCCAAATCCCCTCAGCACACAAATATGCATGGTTTGAATGGCATTCTTTCTGTCTTATGTTACTGGTTTCATGTGAATGTATGCTGTAACTCAGTCCAACTCTTCCTGTTTCAAGTTCCATGCTTCTTGGATGGCTCAAAACCACCACACACTGTCAGGCCACAGGAAAAATACAGTCTTATAGGCTTTTGTTACCTTTTCTTCCGAGTCCCCTGGTTGACAGGTAATTACTCCATCTCTTGATCCTCCTGCAAATGTTGCCTTACAGTTTGCAAGCCACTGTTTGCAGAAAAAGAGAGACAGACACAGGTAAATCAGAATAATTAATACATGAATTCTTTTAGGAAAAATTTATCATGCTTCTAGTAGTAAAATAAAATTTTGCTGTAATGACTTTTAGGAAAAGATCACTTTAAGGGGTTGAAATTCAAATATCTTTTTGGGATTAGTGATGGTCATTAAAAATAAAATTTCAGCACTATGATTTATCTCTGGTCTACCAGCCCATTCCTATTTTATTTATAAATGAAAATGAATAAATATCTGGCTAGGAACCTTCCACATGATTGTGATAAGGTGGTTTGTGTGTGGCAGGTCTCCTCCACTGTAAGAAAGGTTATTATACCAGCAGCTCATCTGTTTAGAGATTTTTCCAGTCTTAAGCATCTGGGATAATAAACATACAGATGTGAAAAGGAACTGAAGAACTGAATTTCACACCTGCATCAGTAGGTTAGTTTAGTTCACTAATGAACTAATGAAAGGATTGTTTTCAGCAGCTGATGAATAATAAGCTGGCAAATAATGACAGGGGAAGAGCCATAGAAATAGTCTGAATTGTTACTATGGAATTAAGAGCTCTTTCCCTTGGGCATCCTGTAAAGATCAGTAATAACAACAATAAATAAACCCAAACCCATAAGCATCCACGTATGTGACACTGTGCTGGGTAGCACAGATATTAGTTCTCTTTTTAAGAAAACATTGTTAGGAACATGAACCTCTGAGTCACGCAGATCTGTTTTCAAGCCCACACTTCTATTTCCTAGGAAGGAAGATGGCAATAGTGCCATCTAGGGCAGCTGTCAGCATTCAGCATTTAACTGAAGACTGGTCATTCCTACAGTGTTGGACTTCTAGAAAGGATTCATAAAATGTATTTGCTATGACCACCAGAGGCCTTCCATCCTTACACCTATCCAAGATCGTGACCCCTTAAGTAACTAAGCTGTGATGTGAACCAAAGTTCATCTGATTTCAAACTCCACACTCTTTCTAGAGTGCCTGGAAGACACAGACGTCAATAAATGTTATGCATAGTCACTCTTACTTGGCATTATCAGAAATGTGTGGTGTACGGTGGCTTCTGTCTCTAATATGTTGTCACCTAGATCTATGAAGGAAGAAAAAAGTGAAGAGCAATAGCCAAGAAAAGCCACAGAGTCGGGGGAAAGATCTCCCATGAGCAGGTGAAGGGGGAGATGAAGATGGGTCACACCTGCAGGCAGGTCTGATCTCTTGGGAGAAACACTAAGGAGCTAAAAATCAAAGTTGAAAATGTTTTCTCTTATAGGCTCTGTTTCTATATAATCTGTGTATTATGCAGTTCTGCTACCATTAAACTGGGTTTGTGAACAGAGGAAAAGATGAAGTTTAACCTCTCACTGCAAAGCCCATCCTGGATTATCCCCACGCTTCCCAACAACTTGTAATAATCAGGCTCATTTGGTTTTCACTGCATGCATACACACAGAAACACAGACACTTACTGAGAGAGTGGCCTCTTTTCTGTTGTTGTAGGTATCCAAATATTCTTGCAGTTCTAAAACACTGAACTTGAGCTTGTCCAGAAGTCCACAAGAAAGGAGCTAATGACAGGAAAATAATTTGTATTAAGACATCCAGGGAGAGACATCTCAAAGGCATGGGTACACAGATAAAGACGCTTATTTATAAGTAATGCAAAGTGGGGCCGGGGGGCAGTGTCATCCATTTGTGAAATCTGTGCTTTTGTTCTACTACCAGTTGCAATGCATACTATTAGCTTATGAATCTAAGTCTCCTAGAACAATATCTGGCTTTTAAAAAACATATCAATATAGACAGAAAAGCCTAACCAAGTATTCCACAGAGGCTCACACTGGTCTGATACACATTTTTTGCGTGAACTTTACTGTTGTCATGCACTGATACTCCAAGTGGTACCAAGTGGTATGGAGTTGGAACTCTAAAGAGACTCTCACACTGGTTTTGTATTTACTTTAAATCATTTAAGGGAGAATGATGTCTGCCACTGTATGCTGTGCTGTGGGGTAACCAACCACGACATGGTTCTTGGAAAGACTGACTCTGCACAGACTTTATGACTCTTCTGTGATGTGACCCAGAAAGGCCACAGATAATCCTGCCCTCAAAGAGCCTGTCAGCCTCACGGGTTAAGTTATATTCGTGAAGTCGAGTTAGCAGTCAGCTGGGGACCGAGTCAGTCATCCTGTAAATTCAGCATCTGTGGGTGGGATGGGGGTGCACAGAGGGTAATGAGTTTCTGAGACGCGGGGAATAAGAAAAGTGATGAGATGCTGGCTCTGGGGATGCATCCAGCCTGCTCTGGCTGGGCACGAAGGGGATTCCACGGCTGGCAGAGTTGCAGTCATTGGAGGGGGACCAGAGATGTCTCTCCCCGATTTCCCGATTCTCCGAGGCAGCATGGCAAAGTGTGCCCCGCAGAGCCGAGGACTCGAGGCCTCAGGGCACAGGCGCAGCGCCGCCTGCTGCAGGGTGGGGGACACTCACAGTCTCGGCATCCACAAACAGTGTGGGACACTCGGAGCAGGAGGTGAGCATCTGGGAGGAGCTAAGGAATTTGGATCCGATTCCCCGGAGGTTATCTCCAAGGTAACTGGCTGCATCACAGGTCAGGAAGCAGAACCTCTTCTGAATATTCTGCAAAGCAAGACAGTGATCCTTTGCCAAGGCCAGAGTCAGCTTACGGACTGGACAAGACTACTTTTGTGTGAGGTGGGACTTTTAAAATCTTTTCACTCAGCTACACCTTGGGAGGCTGAGGCAGGAGAAGTTCTATGAGTTCAAGGCCAGCCTGAACTACACAGCGAGACCCTGTCTCAGAAACAAAACATAACCCCCCCAAATGCCCAATACAATTGTACTAAAAATATATATGTCATTTTGAAATATACATTGTATATACGTTGTAGAGTGGCCAAATCTAACATATGCATTATCTCAGACTTATTCTTTGTGGTGAGAACATTTAAAATTTACTCTCAGCAAAATTTACTCTCCTGCTGAGGCTGAGGCAGGGAGGCTGCAAGCTTGATTTCAGCCTGGGCAATTCAGTAAGACTATGTCTCAAAATAAGGTCTGGGTAGTAGCTGAGTGTAGAGGGTTTGGGTTTAATTCTAGTAATGCCTGTGCATGTGCGCACTCGTACACACACACACACTTTTTAAAAAAATCTTTATAAAAACATCAAATGCGTGTGAGTCCTCTGGGAAGGCAGAGAGGGCAGAGGGATGAGGACAGGCGTGGCAGACCCCTTCATGGTCCTAACGTCACAGCCGCCTGGGACTGAGGATGCCAAGAACAGCCAGCGTGGTGGAAGGGAAGGTGGCTGACGGCATGTGAGGCCAACATATTCATGAGACTGCCGAGGAGAGGGGAGACCGTTAAAGTCCGAGGAAGCACAGCAATGTCTGGAGGAGGAAACGGGACAATCCAAGAACAAAACTCCAAGCCCCTCATCTAATTGGAAGCTGTGGCCCTGGTCAGGGCTGGGTCCTAGGAGGGTCCCGGTGTGTGTGGTGAGCCCGTACCTTAAACAGAGAGGAGAACACGTGGAACGTGTACACCGCACAGGAGCCGTCGGAGTCGCACATGAGCTGGTTGATGTGGCTGCGCCAGGCCTCCTCGGCGTCGTCACAGGCTGTGGGCTGAAAGGCAGCGAGGATGGCGGAGAAGAAGGGCGAGGGAGGTGGGGAGACTCCTCTGTCCCCCTCTCCAAAGCTGGAAGACAGGAAAATGACTCTTAGGAACCGATGTCCTCTCGCTGGCTGTACACATGCTAACCTGGACTGCCTGCCCACTCCTCCCTGGAGGGCACTGCGGGGCCTGGCTCTCATCAGGGGTCTCTGACACTCTTTTCTCATCCTGGGAAATAGGATTTTCAAATCCAGCATTTTTGTGATTCCACCATTTCTGATTCCTTTATCCACATGCAGTACCTCCCAAGTGCTTGGCAAGCTTCTTGCTTTCCCAGGTCCAAGAAATTTCCCCCAAATAAACATGTATTCCTTTGCTTTGGTACTAACATTTATCTTTATTTTTTTGCTGTGAAAAATTATAACACAAATTTTGATTCTAATTTTTCCTTTATATGTAGAGAGGATTAATGAATGCATATGTGTAAATGCCCAAAATATGAAGGTAGAGGTGGAAAGAAATGCAGAGTAAAAGAGAGAGAGAGACAAGGACAGGAAGATGGAAATGAGATAATGAATAAAACAGAATAAAAACCAAAAATTCAAATTCTTTTCCAAGTATCATCTCAGCCTTCCCTTTGACAGATATCATTCACCATGACAGAAGGCCTTTATCTAGCTTTTTCATAAAGTTTTATCTATTTTCTTTTAATTCTCATTTTCAACCTTCAGAAGAGTAATGTTAGGATCTCCTCTTTCTTCTCCTGAAGGGAATCTGTATTATTTATAACTTAATGCTAGATGCTGAATTTATCTGAACAGTGGTGTTCTTACTAGTTACAGAGGCACCAGCCACCTGGCTCAAAGACACTGATTTACAGGAGAGTCGATATTTAGTACATAAAGAGCTTCTTGTTCACACCTTTTAACTCTAAATGTTTAAAGAACTCATTTCCAAGCCTTGCCAAGCTTGCTTATCTTCAAAGCTTAGAATGCCTGGACCATGTTCCCAGGCCCTCTTTGGCTTTTCATGCTGCTTTCTGGCTTTATAAATCCTTTCATGGCTCTGTGTGAGGCGCTGTCTGGAGCTGGATGTTCTAACTCAGAGAGCCCACTGAGCTACGTAAGGCTGTGGACTCCTCCTTTAGGAAGCCCAGTAGTGTGTGTCACTGGACTTGAGTAAGCATGGACTGGATACCTCGTGCCATGGGCACTCATTCCCACCAAGGTTGTCCTTACCTTGCCAGGGTAAACTGGTCCAGGCCTTGATTGCCTTTTTCCTCTGCCTCAGTTGTATCTAGACTGAAGCTGTCACTGCATTCGAAAGCTGCTGGGAGCTCATTGATGGAACTTGAAAGGTCATCCTCGTGCACGGTAGTGTCTTCCTCCTCCTGGACACCTTCAGCCTGGAGGCATGAAAAGAAAAAAGAATGCCCAGTGCATGAGAATATATACAGGAAACATATAAAGAAAAAGTAAATTCTGACACTACCTTTATAAAATATAAAGAAAAAGTAAAATTCTGTCCCTGATAGGAATCGGGGACATTTTTCTTTTCTAGCTACAATATAGTCTATTGCTAGAACCAGATTCAGAAATTCTCAGAAGTACTGTGTGTTCATTATTTTCCTCTCTCTTTCTTCCACAACTGCCCTCCAAGGAGCTCTCAGTAGATTATGATATCTGACCCATACTTATGGAGCATAAGTGCTGCACTTGGGAAAGCTGGTCCAACCTCCATGTTTTGCAGAGGAAGGGAATGATGTTCCATGTGAGAAAGACATTTATCTAATGTCTGATTAATAATCACAGTTGGACCTGGGAAGAGAAACACTGACTTCAGATTCAGAGGTATGCACAAGTGATCCAGAGTCCTCCACCAGTCCAGGCCTTTGCATATTGAAAGTTCTCTAAAATCCACTTACACACGTGCTTTACTTCTGAGTGTGAGCACCTGCTCTCAGCTCACTGCAACATGTGGACAGAGCAGTAACACAAAAGGGCTCTGACGCGGGCAGAACCAGGATAAGTGAGAGGCAGGAAGGAGAGACACAGCAAGCAAAATGGAAAAAGAGGCAGGGCTTGAACTTGGGCCAGGGGGGGAAATCAGCTGGAGAACTGATTGTTCATTATGAGAGGAAGGAAGGCGACTGGATCACACTTCAGAGGAGGAGAGGAAGAAAACACACATACATGTTACAGTGAGTCATTTTCTTAAAAACAAAACTGAAGCAAACTAGAAACGTACTTTGACTCTAGGATTAATAGGAAAAATTAGTAAGAATGTTAAAAGATATATTAGGAAAATAGGATGGCTCATGTCTTTGGTGGAACTTCTTATAAATACTGAATTTCAGAGATTTTTCTATATCTGCTTTCTGCTTTTTAAAATTACACAGGTCCAATAAGGTGGGCTCTGGGGACAGCTTATCAGCAGCACATTGACTTTGTTTATTGTGCAAGGGCTGAGATCTTACAAAAATATATTTACTCTTTCTAATGCCAAACTATAACAAATACCATAGAAACTCAACCCATGAGAGAAACAAGAATAGTTCTTTAGAAATGAGACTGAACTTTTAGATACTTTTTACTACTTAGGCAGTACTCTATGAGAAATCTATAGATCTTAGCATACAAATTACTGAGAAATATCAAATACTCATAACATTAAATACACAGTGAGACCTCGGTTTATGAGCTTAATTTTTTTTACGATTTTGGGGAAGATGGTTGCATTTGTGCTTGTGTGCATGATTGTGTAGGTCACCTGATACAGTTTGTGACTAGAAGTAAAATTTTGCCAAACATTTTTGTTTGCAAAATGAATTGCTGGCAAATAGGCATTTGTAATCCAGGGTATTATCTGTATTTTTTTTTTTTTGTACCAGGGATCAAACTCATGACCTTGCTCTTGCCAGGCAGGTTCAGTGCCACTGAGCTTTATCCTCAGCCTTTGTATCCCCCACCCATTTAATTTCTTGAGACTCTGGCATTTTAACCTAGAACAAAATTTTCTTTCTGGATCTTTTTGCTAACAAAGGATTCTGCTAACTCTAGTAATCATGATCATAGTCCTTTTGAAATGAGATAGTTTGAGAAATAATTTTTATTTAAACTTTAGCATTTTTTGTGTGTATGTATATATGTAACACTGGAGATTTACATTTGTAGGTAATTGCACTTTGGTGGTTACTCTTGTTTTAAAGCACATAGATTTTTTTTCTACCTCAGATCTGTTTTTAGTAAAACAATAAAGCATAGCTAATATTATATTTGTCCATTAGAACTTTCAGAAGCAATATACTTCTAAAATTTGACCCTTTTTTTTTTTAAAGCTTAAATAATCAAACTTGGGATGAAGATGGCTTTACTTTATCCTAACAGTGTAGATTATTTGGGTATATTTAATATAAATAAATAAAATTCTATCCTGATGGGTATAAATGTGGCTGCAACATGCCAAGTGGATGTTTTTACAGGTAGGATATTTTCTGAAAACTCTGATAAATAAAGCTCACATGAAATATAAACTATACATACAGGATGCCTTGGTTCACAAATTTGATTTGTTACACAACTCTGGTTGTAAACTGAGTCGGACAAGAAACAGATCAAATTCAGTGGTCAGATTCAATGTTGGCTTTAGGGGAAATCTGACTTGATTCTCGTCTAGTTTGGTCTGTGACCAGAATCGTGGAGATAATTGAGAATGTGAAACGATATTCATATATATTCAGTCTAGCCTTTATCTATAAAGACATTGTGTCCATTAGTTAATGTTTCTTTCCAGAGGAGAGTTTTGTGAAGATCTGGTATAATACTGTGACTGATATTAAAAAGTCTGATCAAATGCCAAGTGTTGAATCAATGTACAAATTGTATAACTGGTTCCTTCATGGGAAAAAATTTCCCCAAATTCGCGCACACACCCACACCTAACATAGCATATTGTTCTATAAAAGCCATGACAAAGAGCAGCAGTTTCCCAGTCACCCAGAGCTCAGACATACACTACTTTGTTTTGCCCTCAGTAAGCAATGTTCAGGCAAAAGGATTCAGTTTACAAAGGCTTCAGCTCAAATCTCTGAACCAAGGTTGCTTGAGTGACTGAGTGTAAAGCAGCTTGAAAACATGGGCCTCAGTGCATAAGTTTCAGTTATTTCACTAGGATCAGAAAAAGAAATGCAGTTCTAAAAAAAAAAATGCAGTTCTACTTTTGACCTCCCTTCCCTAAGAATGCTCAGAAAAATTAGAAGAATTTTTCTCCAAAGGAAACAACAATCACAACTGCCAAAATATTTTCACCTTTGAACCCTCAGAAATCTGCAGATTATTCATATCAGGCAGTGAGGTGTCAAAGCTGGCCATTCTGGTGTTGAAGGAATGGGGGTCGGCGGGGGTGGAGTCACAGACCTTGGTGAGCAGTTCCATGGGATTGGCCTCCTCAGAGGGGGAGAGGGTCATGATCTGTTTAAAAAGCAAAGGAGATAAAACAGTATGAAGTTCCTATTCTTTAAAGGTTCTAACTATTATTTACATAGGAGTACACACTATTATTCTCTAGTGTTTGAATGGTAAATGTTTATTTTTTAAATTGCATATGCTACCCTCACTGGACGTTGGGACACGGAAGCTGTCAATCTAGTATTAACCTGGTGTCACAGCACAGCCCTCTACAATACCAATACTGTATAAATGTCTGTCCTATTTCCTAAAACTTTAGCTACCTGAGGAAATTTTTATAAAAATTCCAGGATCATACAAATTAAGAGTATTTGGGAAAAACCTAGGTCCCCACAGATTAGATTGCGATCAGGGTGTATAACATTTACCCCAGCAATTGCATCCATCTGCCACCTACGGAAAAGAGGCCACCAGAAAAGAGAAATTAGACACCACCTGAGAGTTGAGATTTTAGTCCAACAGCTGTAGTAAGTTCTTTACCTGGAACTAGGAACAAAATGTCTGCATTAATTACCAAAAAAAAAGTCTCTCACTTGTTCCAGTGGGAGCGTTCCTACTCACTAGGTCAGAGTGCTCCAGGATCTGGCTGGCTGTGAGGTCCTCCTCCTCAGATGATTCATCCGAATCCTCATGGTTCATTTTATTTAGGCTGGGAGGACTTCCTGAGAGCTGGCGCTCCTCCAGGATCTGCATGTCACACTTGTCCAGGCTGTCCAGCGAACGTCTGCGCACTCCCCAGTTGAAATTGTCCATGCTCTCGCCCTGAAATCACACCACCAGCTGGGTTTTTATGCTCACATCTTCCTGCATTCACACCTCTAATTAGTCACAGCTTAGAAACTAATGTGGTCATCAGCTTCCAAGCCCTCATGAGCTTGGGTGTAAAAACTTTAGTTTACCTGATGTGAAAAGTAACAAATCAGACTATTTTTAGGTAAATATACATTAAGTCACAGAAGTGATTATACTTTTTCTTGGGCATGTTGGATATATTTTTTTAAATTGATTTTGGCAAACTCCAGAAATGATGTGCATTTGTCAGGAAGAGACTATTAATATTAAAACAACTTCAGAAGAGGGATGGGCTCCCTTCCCCCGCCAGCCGGTTTAGTGCACTTTTCGGAGGGAGAAACAAGTAGGAGCTAGGCTTGCAGCACATTCCAGAACCCTTTGGCTATTAAGTAGAGGAGCATTAGGTAAACATTCCAGCCCGTTCTGCCACAGCAGTTTTCACAGATAAAACGCAGAGTTAAAGACTGTCAGGGAGCTGGACAAAGTTTGATGAATCATGCACTATGCAGAGGCCAGAGCAGCAATGGCTTAATTTTTGCTTTAGGTTCATCTTTAAACAATTGTTCCATCCTGGAAAATAATTTCTTGCCTCAGTACTAAATATGACTGCTGACTTGTACACTGTGATTTTCTGAGAAGTGGCCGAGGAGGCCACATAAGTATTAAAGAAAGCTTTCATTATATCTTAGATGTTCTCCATAAATCATCAGATATTAAGTAAGTTTATTTGACTAATTTTTTTTTCCTAGAAATGAATTTGGGTTTTGTTTTTCTGTTTCTTAAGCTAGGAATAAGGGAAGAGAAGTATTACTAGCGTCCTGATAAGCAAATTTTAATCTAAACAAAAATTTAACGGAATAAAATTTAACACTGGATCCTTTCATTTTTTGGAAATTTTAAGCACTACCTAATGGTTCACTCCAATGACAGCTCAGTGAACAACATAAATTACTGTTAATCTTGGGAGTGTGTTTATTCATTTCTTCCCGGCTTAAGAGTCTGTTGTTTCTGACTCCTAATGACTTTCCATTCTCATAGACCTCCTATAGTAGATGCTTGACACATTATTCCAAATATACAGAAATTATACAGTGACTACATAGTGATTGCCCTAATGCTACTTGAGTACATGGATTTAGATATGTTTTTCATATTATGTACCTGCTGTTTCCCCTGTATCTGCACAGGCTGGACCTAGGCTGAAATCCAAAATGGTGCAAAGTCCAAAAGTGCCTCATGATGCCCCAAAGTAGACAATGCCTTTATCTGACATTATGTGATGGGTTACAATCAAAACATAGGACCACTAAAAACTGTATAAAATTCCCTTTAGGCTATGTGTATTAGCTGTATATACAACATAAATGAATTCTGTTTAGACTTGACTTCCATCCCCAAGAGATCTCACTGTGTGTATGCAAATATTCTAAAATCTGAAGAAAATATGAATCAGAATTGAAAACCTAGTCAAAATCAGAATTAGAAATCAGAATTCAAGCATTTTGGATAAGGAATATTCAACCAGTTTTTGTTTGATTTTTGTCTGCAGTGATAATTTTTTTTTTTTTTTTAGCATGGTGGAAAAGACTAACTGGAATGTTGGGATTTTAAAATAACTATTGTAAAAAGAAAAAGATGTGTAAGAGCAAGAGGTCTTGGAAGAAACATGCAATGTGGGAAGAAAGGAAAAAGATGAAAAATGATAATATACCAACAAAAAATGAAAACTAATGGAATATATGAATTCATAAAGCTGATATTCTTGTACCAAATGAATGGATAAGTTGGGAGAACTAATGAAAACTAATGGAATATATGAATTCATAAGGCTGATTTTCTTGTACCAAATGAATGGATAAGTTGGGAGAACTAAATTTCATTAAAAAAAAATTTTTTTTTTTGTGCTCCCGGGTTTAGCTTAGTTGGCTAAGGCCCTACTCTGTATCTGTGAGGTTGTGAGTTCCATCCCAGAGGCAGAAAAAAAAAATTTTTTTTTTGTAGTGCTAGGGATCAAACCCAAGGCCTTGCATTGCTAGGCAACCACTCTACCACTGAGCTATAACCCAAGCCCCGGAGGAGCAACACAGACATCTAGACTATGAAATGCTGCCCTGGGCAAAGATGGCTGTGACCATGGATTTGCTGGCAGGTCTGGTGAAGACTGGACTCTATCAGGCATGAAAACAGGGAGGCAGGGAGCAGTCCTCGCAGGAAGAAGATCTGTCTTGTCAGAGGCTGTGACAGCTTTATTAGAACAAAGATGTTGAAATTGATTTTCTGGAGGTAGCCGAAGGGTTGAGATACAGCCGTGTTGTAGTTTAGTTCCAGTAAACGCCCATGCTGATGGAGGCTGGAGGTGTAGCTCTGACACAGTGTGTACTGAGGACCTATGAGGCCCTGGGTTTAATATTCCCTCTCTGGACAGGAGTAGCTGTGGTGCTCAAAAGTCAACCTGCCTTTTCCAGCATAGCATAGGGTTACCTCCAACGGAGCTACACACACTCCATCCTGCTTCTCCCTCAAATGTCAGATTTGCGTTTCATGTTACAAAGTTAGAACAGTTTATTAGTGATTCCAGGTTACATGTGAGAAAATGGAGAAGATGGACAACTTTTCTGGATGAAAAATTTTCACATACAGGTATCAACAAACTTAAATATACCACTCTGGATTTATAATAGGATAGGAGAGTATTAACAATATTCTAGAAATATTGGAAGTAACATTCACTGGAATAATTTTTTCATATCAAGCATGGTTAAAAAAGAATAAAAATCATAACTATTATCATTTTTATGAGCCTTATTGTGGAAGGGACCAGGTGTACCACAGTCTAACATGTTCCCCTAAACGAGCTACTCTGAATGAGTCTGACATGACACAGACATAGAGTGATCTTAGCTCAGGATAATCCTGGTTTGAGCCAGTTGTCCAGATGTAATTGTTGCACCCCCTTGCATTTATGAGAGCCCAGGTTTGGATGAAAATTGATCTAGTCACCATAAAGAGATAGCTCTAAATCTTGGGAAATTTTTTTTTTTTTACTGGAAGTGTATATATCCTCAGCCGCAGACTGACTGCACTTTTTTTCTTGTGCTGAGAATTAAACCCTGGGCCTTGTGTACATGCTTTTACCCCTGAGCTCCATTCCTAGCCTGATTTCATTTTTAATAGGAAAATAATAAGTTCAATTGTGCACTTGCCTAACCAGACATTTTAGGAAATCCACTGATCAAATTTAATGACTCATTTTTCTCTTGAGATGTAGTATGTATTTTTCATACTATAACATAAAAGTTTTTTTTAATTCATATCTTTGTTTTACAAAATAATTTCATACTAAGCAGCCAGGAAAAATATTTCTTACATGACACACACTTAAATAGATATATACACACAAATAAGCATACATTTGCTGGAAGGGAGGAAAAAAAGCAATTATGTTGTTATAAATTTGCAATGATGCAAAACATCTACTAGCGTCTCTGAATTAAAGATAATATTATCTTACCTGAAGTTCCTGGGTAGCAGATTGAATGGATAGAAAAACAAATAAAAGGTCTATTTAAAATGATAAAGATACTCAAGTGCATTTGTCTTAATTTTAACACAGTAGCAACTCATCACACTAACAATATAAACAATATATACTTCAATAGACACAGCTTTTTAAAAAGTTAAATATGTTCTAACCCCAAAGGGAACAATCAGTATTAAGTGGCAGATATTTCACACCTCTGGTGGATGGGGCAGCTGAGGTAAGAGATCATAAGCATAATTTTTAAAGTAGCTTTCCACTTCAGTGAAAACTCTGGACTGACACATTTTATCTGAATGCGTAAATAATCATCTGTGAGAAAATTGTTAAATGCCAGCAGAAAATAAATAAAGGTCATCAACTAGGAAAAAAAAAAAAAGGGTGTCACCCGATCCTGTTCACAAAGCTAAAAGTGTTTGTGATCATGATGTGTTTATTGTGGATATGCAGTGAAGAGTAAAGACAGCCTTTTAAGATTCTAAAAAGGTCAAGGGCAGAAACTCTTATACAGATATTATCAACAAATCCCAAGATGAGTGAAAAGGAACAGAAGTATGAACAGCCTGACTTTTTTTTTTTTTTTAAACTGGAGTGTTTTTTTCCCCCTTGCTTGACAACTGTGTTTTCAAGTTATAAAATATGCTTAACTTTCTTTGATGAGGATATACTAACATTATTTACTAATGACAGCTAGTTCAAGGGGACTGACACTGAGACTGCTGAGGGGCTAACATTATGCCAGCAACTCCCCATAGATTATCTTATTTAACTGGTGGTTATTATGATGCCTGTTGAACCCATGAGGAGCAGACACCAAGAGGACCTGCATTGCTGTTGGAGGTCCTTATGGCTAGGTCATTGGCAGAGCTGAAATTCAAACTTGGGGTTGATAGATTTAAGCCCAAACACTTCCATGCTATATAGTGATCAATAAGCATGTTAGGATCCTTTCTATAATTTTATTTGGAAGTAGCAAAACATTCTTACATGGCTTATTCATTTTTGAGACAGGATCTTGTTATGTTGCCCTGGCTGGTCTCTAATTCCTGGGCTCAACTGATCCGTCTGCCTCAGGCTCCAGGTAGCAGGGATTAGAGACCTATGCCACAGCCCCCAGCTTTCAGACGACTTCTTTTATTTGGATAAAATGTATTCTCTTACTCCCTTGAATATCTTATAAAATCTTATTCATAAAATACAAAATCATCTCTGTGATATTTTAGTTGTTAGGACAAAAGAGAGATGACTAAAAGGAAGATATATCATTCATTATTTATGATGAAAAACATTAGTTACCTTAGTTTAGAGGTTGGCACACTCAATTTTTTCATCTTCCATTTTAACAGTATTTTTTTATTTTTGTGGTGCTGGGGATACAACACAGGGCCTCAGTGCATGATAAGCACATGTCCTGTCACCAAGTTACATTCCCAACTCTTTCTTTCATTTTGATAGAAATGAAATTTGTTCTGAAATTGTTTCTGCTCCCTCTGTTTTCCATCATTCCTCCGAGGTCACTTTATATAACACTTTTCTCTGGCTGAAGAGGAAGATGATACCTCTCTCATTTTGTCAGTTTTTCCCTTCCTTGTTTATCTTGCAGAGGAAGAGGGTGCCCACGCATGAATTCTAGCCTAACAGCAGACATTAGGTCATTTCCCAGGTTAGGGAGTTAATCTTTTGGCATGAGCTGAACACTCAGTCCTGGTTCAGAGATATTTAGAAAATAATCAAAAACAATTTTACTATATTTTGTTTTTTTGTCACTAATTATGGTTAGCAGTCATCTCTGTAATGCTTTTAATGGTCCTAGAACAACTTAAGGTGAAAATTAAGCTGGCATTTTTTTTGAAGACTAGTCAATGCTTTTAGCAATTTGGCTTTCATGAGACGTAAGTGGAGTAGTCAGTAATCACACCCTTTTAGGGAGGATACACAAAGCATCATTTTCCTACAAGTGTGTAGTTAACTTAGGATATGCCTATCTACCATAAGATAGATTAAGTTTTGAATTTGAGCTTTTACTTTAACTGCAAGACTACAAGAATGCCTTTTGGAAAATAGAGTGTTAGTTAAAAGTGAATCAACCAATGCTGAACAACACCATGAACCAGGCTTGGTAGCAGGCATCTATATATAACCAATCCCACTGAAGGGAATTGTGTTTTCATCTCCTGGTGATTAAAGCCTGTCTCTCAGCTGGAACCTCAGCTACACAAATGAGGGTGACCACTGGGGGTTGTTTCTCCTTCCAACCCTGTTTTCAGAATCGTGATTCATAGCAGAAAGCATCTTATTACCATGACCATCTTTTAAAATAAAAGAATCTGTATCTGCCTGCTGAGACTTGAATACAGTTGCTCCAGGTGTCTGGAAGGCTGATGACCAACTCAAGGCAGAGCAAAGAATGCTCTCTCTCATGCGCTTTGTGTTTCAAGTTCTAATGATTTCATCAAACACAGCACAAAAAAGCTGAAGCCTCGAGGCTCTGATCTCATGTTGTAGCAGGCAAGCTTTGGAGTAACCGATTTAGAACAACTTTGCATTTAAAGTAATTAAATGCTTAGCATATTTTGCCCAGGTGCCAGTGAACTGGCTCAGAACTGTCATGTTTCTGTGCTTTTTAAGTCCCCCTTGGACTACACACACACAGTCTTTGTGTGGTCGTAACAACTCAGGTCTTTGCCACTTAGAAAGAAGTTGGCAGCTTCTGCCCGGAGCTCAGACAGGAAGGGTGTGGCAACTTTTACCCAAGTTAGGCGGCTGTACTTTGAATAAGTTGATTCAAAATGGTTTATAGCTTGGCAATTAAAGATCTTCTTACAAAACCTCCCTGTTTAGCAGACAGAAAGGCACTGTTTTGCTAGTCAAGGACAAAGTTAAGGTGATTATTTTCAAAGAATGTACTGTACCTCTCCATCCTCCAGCTCCACGTCTAGGAAATCAAAGTCCCTGAAGACTCTGAACTGCTGCTCGCTGTTTGTGTCATCCATGTTCTCCTGCTCCCGGGCGCCGTCCTCAGAAGACACCAAGCTTGTCTGATGCTCAAGTAAATCCAGGTCCCCGCACGATGAAAAAATCACCTGCGAACCCAAAGAGTCCTCCCCTGAGAAACTGGGCTGGGTGCCGCTGTTTGTGCTACAAGAAACGGTAGCCGGCTCTTCATAGCACTGTATTTCCAGTACACACCTAATTCCTTCAGTGGGTATTTTTAGATTGTTCTTTTATTATTTATGTTGGACAGGTGCCTTCGGATTAAACTCGTCGCACAGACCTAAGTTCATGCACCAGGAAAGTGTTCAAGAGTTAAATTCCTATTTTAATGGATGAAGATGGAACACTACCTGAGTGTGTGTGTATGAGAGAAACAACTGAACATATGTTCATAAACTGGTAGCTAAAAAAACTTTCCCTTCTCTCTGAGCTGATTGGAATTAGAAATTGCACACACTCACTAGAGTTGAGAAGAGTAGCTGAACACCATGCTCATAATGTCCATCCACATAAATGCCTACCATGTTGCTTTAAACCAATCAAAACATTTCTTGTTAAAAATCTTTATTATGTTAATGTTTTAAAATTAAATTCTCAGCTGGACAATGTGGCAAATGCCTGTAATCCCAGCACTTGGGAGACTGAGGCAGGAGGACTGTTGCAAGTTTGAGGCCAGCCTAGACTACGGAGGGAGACCCTGTCTCAAACAAACAAACAAACAAACAAACAACAAAACCCCCCCACAACCCCCCGCCCCAAGGCAAAAAACTAAGTTTTTTTTCTTCACTGGGCATTTTAATGGAACTTTGTAGAAACAGTAATGTACACACGAATCTAACTGCTTTGCTAGCCAGTGTCTACTGAACATAGATGGACATTCAGTAAAATTAACAGTATTCTCTACATGATCATTACAATGTCTTAGTCTTCCTAACAAACAGGCTGATCATTTATAAGAACTGAAATATGATGTTTCCAAAGTAAAAAAGTCAGTGGATGACAAATGTGTTTTTTTTCTTGACTGTTTAACAATAGTAATGTGATGTGTATGATACAGGCTGAACATTCTTGATGTAAAAATCTGAAATGCTCTGAAATCTAGTATTTTGCAGAGCTGACATGCTCAAAATTTTGACATTTTTGAATTTGGATTTTTGGGTAGGGATGTTCTGGTAAAGTTTATGCAAATATTCCAAAATGCCAAAACCCCAAACTCTGAAACAGTTTGTGTACCAAGCATGTCAGCTAAGGGCTCTTCAAGCTGTGTTCTCATGCAGTGCTCCATGATAGTTTCACATGGGATCACACACAGGTGTGTGACACAAATAACACTGACAGCAAGTCTAGGAATCAGTGAGAGGTGACACAGACATTCTGATTTCCTTAGCTGAAGGTCCTATGCCTACTTAGTGCTGCATGTCTTACTTGTGAGGTAGTGTATTTCAGGTAAGTATTTCTAGCTGACAAGGCCTCAGCACTGGGGCAGACAGTTTGAGCCAGAGAAAGTGCTAACCATGATTGCAGTGAGAAATAACTCTCATGGCCTGAGCTGCACTGCAGAGGTTCAGAGACTCTTGTTTCTCTCTGCTGTGGGCTGGGCAGCTGTCTTCCCTAAGTAATGTCACAGGCACAGCAACAAACCACTGAACAGTAACACCAAAGGAGGCTGAAGATGGAGGTCAGCAAGGTGACTTCAAGTTTAGCTGATGGGGACCTGAAGTACTTTAGTGGGTATTCATGAGCCTCTACTATTTAACTTGCTCATGAACTATGTAAATAGATACAGTTTTGGATTTTAAAAATAGCTCCACATAGAAATTGGTTTGCTAATTCTAATTTACTTGGTTACTTGATTTGCTAGTTTTTTTGTAAGTAATAAAGATGGTGTAATATAGATGAAATTAAAACACTTGGTGAAGCTAGACCCTGACATTTTGTTTTGGTTGCAATATGTTCATATACATGCAATTAAAATTGTATGAATTTTATAAAGACTTCAGAAGTTTTCTTATTATAACACTTTAATCATTTGCCCCTTCAAAAACCTAATGATATTTTTTGCTATAATGGTGAAAATTTAAGAAAAAACATGCCACTTAAAATATTTACAATTTGTTTTGTTTTGTTTTGTTTGGGATAGGGTCTCACTGTGTAGCTCAGACTAACTTTGAGTTCACAGTGATCCTCCTGCCGTGACATTCTGAATGCTAGGATTACAGGCATGTGACACCATACCTGGCTTTGTAATCCTTTATTTGTGACATGAACACAGAGAAGAGTTTAAAATATTTACCAAGGATTTGTTAAAATACCATTATTTTTTATCTTTGTGGTATATCAGTAAAATAAGCACACCAGAATCAGAAGTGTGTGTATGGAATAGAATTACATCTAAGAGGATTAGCCTCTGTGCCATGCATGGTGGTGCCATACACGGTAAGGAAATTTTGACATACATATAGTAAAACTAAGAAATTAAACAAACAAATAAAACAGTATTCACAGGCCAACTGGGACAAAGAGCCAACAAAAGACTTCCTGGTTTTTAAACTAAGTAAAATTAAGTCCATAGTGTAGGGAGAAAAATGCAGGGATTTGGTATAAATAGCGAGTATCATATGTGTCATTCACTGTAAAAACTTATGTAAAATATGATCAATAGCAAAAAACAGATCAAAGGCAAAAAGATATGATACCAAAATAATCATGACATATGATGGAACTTACGGATGGGTTTTTGCTTAATCCTACTTCTTGGCCACACAGAGAAAGGACGTGCACCAATTTCTCTTTTGTCCTCTTCTGGAAAAGAAACACAAAACAGGTTTTCACTGAGGGGTCCTGTGAGCAAATCTGCTCTAATCCCATAGTCCTTTGTCACAGAGGGTAGGTGACTGCTTGAAATGGGGCCACTAAGAACTGAGATGTAAAACACAAGACTTGGTATGAAAAAACAATGTGAAACATTTCATTGATAATAGTTAAATACTGGTAACATATTGAAATATTTTTTACACAAATTGTTAAATAAAATGTTATTAAAATTAATTTGCCTGTTTCTTTTTACTCTTTTTTAAAAAGTGATTGCTACAAAATTTAAAATGAAGCTTATGTTTCTCCTAGTAATGTTTACCTAAGTTACTCCAAGGGGTGTTATGGGTGTGTGAAAATCAATCTTTAGGTCCGTGGTAGCAAACCTTTTTCAAGCTGCCACAGTGGGCATGCAGAACTCTCTCTCCTGGTACACAAACCAACTCACCCTAGCAACCAAGCATTAGATAACATTTTCCCCCTAAACTAAAACCTCAGTGTTCGGGTTTAATTGTAGAGTGGGTTTTGAGTTGCAGTTTGGGTACTTCTTGGTCTTTAAAATGTTTGCCATCACTGCCTAGGTTCCTCAGCAGAGATTCATCACTCTCTTTGATAATCCTTTCTTGACTATTACAACTTTTAGTGTTAGCAAGGCTTTTCTTATGTTCAAATCTATTACAGTACAGATCTGTTTCCTTAAAGTGAGAAAATTACTTGCTGCATAATGAAGGTATTCAATCATTTGTAAATCACATGAACTCTTTCCCAATTGATTCTTCCTAAAGTTAAACAGATTTTTTTCTGACATTCTTCACAAACCTTATTTTCTAGCCCTTTAATCATGGGGAATCTTCTCTAAACCATCACATTTTTCAAAAGATTACTAAGTCTCAGGATGACTGGCAGTTGATAATGAGACGATGTATAACTAGAATCTAAAAAATGTTCTTGTACTTCAGAATTGCTCATAAAGCAACCTTTCTAATCCCTTTAAAGCAATCCATCCCTTCAGTCTAATTTAGGGCTGTTCATATATGTATATATATGTGTATGTGAAAATAGTTAAGACAGCTATACTACTGATTTCTCTGAGTTCGCTTAAGAGAAAAATCTGTGCTGGTATTGTTTGGACAACTGAATGCAGATGTCTTGTGCTCTGCGTGAATGATTTGGGGATGACAATGTGCAATGTATGTGCCATTGTTGCCCCTGATTGACATGCTTTGAAATTTTTAGTTCTTTTTTCTTCTTTTTCTCCTTGAAATAAAATGGATTTGAAAAAAGTAATTTTAGGGTTGTTACACAGAAACTATGAGGAGGCCAGTACCACTATCTGAGATGTTTCTTCTTAACGGAACCTGTTCACATCATCTTTCTTTCCAAGATAAAGAAGGGACATTTTACCAAAGTCAGAGGCATGAGGACCTTGATGTAGACAGAGTGACTGTACTTTTGCTCAGTGGTTTCCCCAGGCCTTTGGGAATTTTATAGTTCTGAGAAGAAATCAATGTGGAGCAACATGGAACAGGCTGTATATTTTTCTTCTCTTTTCCAAAAATGTTTCCAAAAACTCAATGAACCTTCCCTGAGAACTGTTGTCTTGGCAGGCTCTGTGATATGTGTTCATTTCCCAAAGCTTTAAGGATGAAGTGAATTCTGCTGGGCATCAAACAAAGTGTGTTTCCTGTTCCCCACACACTCTGCAGGAGCCTTTTCCCCTGCAACTGCTATGGATGTCAGAAAAAGACCTCTGTTCTGAAACTACCTGACCAAAAGACCATGGTAACCTGGAGCACCAGTGTGTGCTACTGGGTCCTGTGGGAAAAGACTGCTGACAATGAAGTCAGGAGAGAGAAAAAAGTCGGGCGTCCTTGACTCGCCTCTCACCTGGAGCCGTTTTTCTTTCCAGAGATGGAAAGGTGAGCGTCTAAGGATGGGGTTCCTATTGAGGTATGCTAAGATCCAGCTGTGCACGAAGCTAAGTTGGATGGTGCTACAGACCTGATTTCGAGGTCTCCCAAAGGCCTGTGTGTTAAAGGTTTAGCTGCTGGTTCAGGGCACTACCTGGAACCTTTAAGAGGCAGAGCCCAAGAGAGAAAGTTCAGTCCCAGCAGGTGAGCCCTCCAAGGGGCTGCTGGGGTCCAGGCTCCTTTCTCTTTCTCTTTGCTTCCCTGCCTCCCTGAGGAGAACAGGCCTGCTCTGTCATGGATTCCCACCACCACGTACTATATTACCACAGGCCCCAATGGGTCAAGTGACTGTGGAGTGATACTTCTGAAAGTAGGAGTCAAAATAAACCATTCCTCTTTATAATTTGATTCTTTCAGCTATTTAGTCAGTGAAAAAGCTGGTTAACATAGATGGTTTTATAAATTTCTTTAGCATTTATGGTACATTGGAGTTTCTGTCACATGTCACTTAAAGACTCCTGAATAGAGAACAGCAAGCCCAGTGGCATCAATAATGTGCCATAAACACCCACAGGCTAAACACATCTAGCCCTAGGCTATGCTGACCTGTCTATAGAGAAATTTGGCCTGTAGCTTGGCTTGCTTTTGGAAACCATTATTAATGTTTATGCTTTGAGGACAGCAGCCAGAGTGGCATTTGAAAGTGTAGCCCTATTAACCCTTTGGGTATCTAAGCCCAAAGAACTGAAGATGTGCTTCCCAGAGAAATGAGGACTCATTTGGGCGCTGCAGAGGGGCAGCACTTCTTTAAATGTCCCAAGGACTGCCATGTGAAAGAGAGGTCAGATTTTGTTTCCCAGTCTGTAAGAGGACAAGAACCAAAGGATTCGAGCACCACAGAGTTTAACTTCTAGTCAACATACTGAGCCATTTAAAGATAAAATGGGTGTCCTTAGGAAGACCACCTCACTGTGAGGGGAACGTTGGGATGGCAAATGGAGGAATCAGCTTTCAGACGTTCCTACAGGATCAGGAGGTCCCCGAAACGCACTTCAAATGCTGTAAGTCTGGGATTGAATACCTGAGAATACTGGGGCCTTTTCCAGCTCACAGGAACGAGAACGTTGGAGTTGGAGCCTGATGAAGTGGAGGATGCACTCCGGGTAACCGTCATGGCCCGGGGCTTCCCATCACGCCCTGCAGAATTCTGCAGCTCATCATACCGCCTCCCGATGATGGGTGTCTTGAGAAAATGGAAAAGGACAGATGCTTCTGACTCATTAATAGTTTTGTAGAATATGGGGCCATTCTACCCAGAAACAAGCAAAAACTACTTATGTGTTTAAAACTCAGATCAGAAAAGCTCACTGTTACAAAGGCTTGTTTTTCTGATGTTCAAATATACATTCTGAATCATTCACATCTTCAGTATTTTCCATTCTCCCCTTTTCTTTAGCAGCAGGAAACAAATCTAATCACTTGATGTTCAATATGCTTTAGAAACCACTGATAAAAAATGCACAAACATGCAGATAATCAAATACTTTTTGGGTGTTTAAGATTGAAAGAATTTTCTATAATAAAAGACTAAAATTCTTTCCCCTTGCTCTAATTATCAATCTTTACACACTCTCAATTATTTAAAATTTTACATAAATTTATATCTTTTCAATTATTCAAATAGATGAAGTCAGGGCCAGGTACTTGGGCAACATTTTAGAAATTTCACTTTCTGAGTTCCTTGGAGCCAGTGGGTAGCAGCTCCCCAACTTGACCCCCAAAGAGGCAACCTCTGCTGACACCAGCTTGTGGGCCTCAGGTGGCAGGAACTTCCTGCTAATTCTCCAGCTCCTAAGGGCTACTGTTTTGGGAGTTAGGAATGCAGGTAACTGGCTACAGGCTTGTTTTTTAACCTTTTGTAGCAGAATAAACTTAAGAGTGAAGATGGTTTGCCCCTTTAGCAATGTAAAAAAATAGTTAAATATGAATGGTAATTAAATCAAAACCTTCATAGCATTTAGAGGTACACTAAAGATAGATGTAGGTGTCACCACAGGAGCAAAGAGTTAATCTCATCCTGAATACTGCAAAGTGAAAGTCAGCAAGTGCTGTTGTATCAAAAACTCTAGTCTGCACAGAGCACTTGTGTGAAAATCTGGGTTCAATTTCCTAGACAGAAAGCAGGGGAAGAGCCAGCTGGGATACAAGCTACTTACTAATGCAAATGAGTCCTATATAAACATATCTGGTCTATTTCTTAGTGAATTTGTCATTCAGCAGTGTTTGGAAATAATCAATGGTCTGCTTTGCATCAGACAGTGTACTACTATGCCTTGGTTATAAAGATCAACAGCAGAGCTGCTGCTTTGGGAGGGCAGTCATGAATCATGGTGCAGGAAAGCCAAGAAAGCCAGGTTATTTTATATCTTTGGCTTCAAAAATTAAGTACTGGCTGCTCAAATTTTGGCTCATGGACTAGCAGATAAATTTGACTACTTTTGATCTTTTCGTTTCAACTCAGCAATGGAGCCTTCGGTCTTACCTCCCTGCTTCCCCTATCCAGGGAGGCTCCTAACTAACCTATTTAAAAAGCACAGTGACTTGGGGAAGCTACCATATAGGTGATGGCCATGTTCCTGTAAATCTTGGTCACCTGCCCACTTGGTATAGTTATGCCAAGATATGACATGACAGTCACGAGGTAAGAGAATGAGCCAAGGTCATGCTTTAAGATATTTAAAATCATTCCATTTTTATCTATATTTCTAACAAAATCATTTTTTCATTAACAGGCTAGTTTCTATTTTTAAATTCGCCAGTTTACAGTCTCAGTCAATATGATACTCAGTGTATTCTTTCTTTTGTTTGTTTTGGTAGCAGGGATTGAATCCAAGGCCTTATGTGTGCTAGGCAAGTGCTCTACCACTGAGTTTATATCCTTTGCCCCTTAATATATGGTTACAATAACAACCTAATTTAGGCCTTAGACGTTTTCATTTGTAATAAGTTTAAATCTTCCTTTCTCCTAGCAACTACATTTAACTTTTGCTACCATAAATTCAAGCTTAAATTCACAGAAGAAGTTCATGCAGCTAAGTACCTCTGAAATGTCGAAGTGAAAGTCCAGGGTTTTCCCAGGCAATTCCTTCGAAGCACTTGTCCACACTCGATGTATTTCTATCTTGGAGAGGTCACTGTGCTGGTAGGAAGGCAACGCGAGGCTGGCTGACCGAGAAACGACCAGCTTCAGGATATTTAAAGCTTCTCTCCAGTGAACACTCTGCAGTAGGTGAAACATTCAAGGGTTAAAAATAATTTTAGACAGTTAAAGGAACATTACTAAAAGTTCTTTTGACTGATCAGAATTCAGTGACTTAAAACATGCAGGGAATTCTGTAATACATAAGAGGCAAAATGATGTGAAAAGTCTATTTCTACATAAAATGAGCTACATTTAAGGAAATAAGAGAATTAAAAAAAACCCACTCATTTTGTCAACATTCAAAGAAATGAGAATTCAAAATTCCAAGGCAACATGTTTGCTAAGGAGCCATTTCCTCTAGAAAACAGCCCCAATCTATGCTACACTGCTGAACATTCATTCTTTCTTATACTATCCCTGGTCAGGTTCGGGTCTTTCCACTTCTCTGAGTCTTCCTGCTTCGTTTGTCTCCAAGGCATCTTGATCTCTTTTTTTCTCACTTTTATCTTCCTCATGATCTAACATGGGAATCTTTGAGAGTCCCTATTAAAATCTTCCTTTTCTCTCTCCAATAATTTATTCCCTTTTCTCCACTTCCACTTGCAACTCAGCTGAACCCTCTCTGGACTTGCTTGGCCTCTTAACTGGCCTCAGATCCAGCTACCCCAGGATCTTTCTAGAACTCTTCACAACAGACTCCTCTGAGGGCTCCCTCTGGTGGACAGGCCAAGTGCACCCTGTGAGCAAGGCCTGCATGGTGCCTCCTCAGGCTACTGCCGGAATTCCCCAAACCAGGCAGGGTCTCTCAGCCCCTGTGCTTTGCCTTACTCTATTCCCTCATCCTGGAAAGGCTTTACTTTTGTTAGTGCTTACCAACTCCCTACTCTCCCTTTAAGGTCCAGTTTGTTTTTACTGTTTTTGTTTCTCTGACAACTCCCCATCAGACTGGGCTTATGGGGGAGGTGCTTCTCTCACAAAAACATTGAACATAGGTAGACCAAGTTGCTAAGTTAGTTTTATCATAATAACATAAATGAAACACACTTCCTTTGCTGTTAAGTTCTGCACAAGGAAGACTGGTTTAAATGCAAAATTAGCCACCACTCAGGGTAAGAATTTGAGCACCTGAGATGGTCCACAGGCTTCCAACAAAGTGAGCATCCCAGTACAACCAGGAAATGGGCCACATGATTGCTTAGTAGAAAGGTGTGAAATGATCTTCTGTCTCCACTGAGTTTTAAAACCAAATGCCTACCACGTGGCACAACCAGGTGCCTACCAGGTGGCAAAAAAAAGATGCTTGGAAATCACTTTTAACATTATGTAATTTCTATATGAAATGTGATTGGTGATTCAAAGATGGAAAGTCATGTTTAAAATTTAGTGTACTTTATGTCTTTGTCAATGATTTTAACTAGAGAAAACCTAGTGTTTGCCCTTGGATTCTGCAACTGACGCGGTACATCCCTGAGAAGACAGAGGGGAATACAATGTGGAGAAGCACCTACGCTGCTGAGCAGCTCTGTGCACCAAACCCCACGTAGGCTCTGCACCTTCCGGGGCCTGTGGCCTCCTTTCCTCAGCGGCTGGCCATTTGTGCCAGATGACCTTCCAGGTCCTAGGAGCTTGTCTGCTTCACTTGCTCTTTTGAGGTTTTTCATGTCTCCCTTGGTGGTCTCAGGGGTGGCTTAAGGACAGTCTGTAGGTGCTTACAGATGTTCACCAGATATCCTGCTTAGCCGGCTGCTTGGTATGGTGAAACAAAGCAGTGGCCTTGGAACCAGTTTGAAACACCAGCTCTGCCCTTTGCTGAGATTTTGGGGGCCATGTCTTGTCTTGTTTTTATGAAAATATACACAGAAACAGTGACCGATATAAGAAACCTCGGCACACTCTTCAGTTACTCACATTTTATCATTGTGCTTTATCCATCACACTGTGTACTGGAGTATTTTCATGCACATGTACGCAAACTTTTTTTTTTTTAAATAATGTGTTTTGCAATGTATAATAGTTTGATTTTGGGAAATTGGTATATATAGACACACTATCTTGATCTTTTTCATCCCTTCTCATCAACCCTCCCTCACCCCAAATCTCAAAAGTCTGTTCCTTGTTTCCTACCACCTCTCCTTTATTTCACTCAGCTCATTTATATTTTGGACTTCTCATGTAAGAGAAATCACGTGATACTTAACTTTCTCTTTCTGACTTATTTCACGTAACTTTATAATCTCAAGACCCATCTATTTTCCTAAAACATGATTTTATTCTTCTTTATGGTTGGATAATATTATACACACACACACACACACACACACACACCCTCATTTTCTTTATCCATTTGTCTGTTAAAGGGCATCTAGGCTGTTTCCAGAGCTTTGCTATTATAAGTTACATTGCTATAAACATGGGCATCACTGTAGTATGGTAATTTTAATTCTTTCAGCAATATACGTGAGAGGTATAGCCAGATCTAATAGAATTTTTAGTTCTTTTAGTAATGTCCATCATGTACATAAGGTTTTTAATCTTAGTCCCCTAAACTCTTAAGTGGCTATTTCAACTGCTCGTATCTGAAGCACCTAGCCTGGAATCTGGTGCACACTGAGGTTCTCTCTCTTTTCTGCTTCTCTGAAACGATACTGCCACTGCCACTCTCAGCCAGGAGTGCCTTTGACACAGGAGCTGTGAGCCCCATGAGGTAGAACCATATCCTCTAAAGGCTGGAAATGCGGCAGTGCCCTGCTCTGCCTTTACGGCACTCAGTGTGTGACACGGAACACATTTGTGGTCTGGTGCACATATGGTTTTGTACCCAGGGACAAGCTGTATGTAGCCAAGCACCAGCCCTTCTGGAGTGATGTGGGCTGAGCAGTGAAGCAAGGCAAAGACTCACCTGCACGTATTTTTCAATGGTCTTCAGAACTTCCACGTTAAACTGCTTGACAGGAACAACAGAAAGGTCCATGTAGCTGAGCAGACTGTAGATCACTTGGAGGAGGGGCTGCTGCATGCCGGGAAGGCCTTTCTCCAGCAACTGCAGGAGCAAAGTGCAGGCCAGTCAGTTCTACCCCGGACTTTCATACTGCAGCACCTAGGTTCCCAACACCTTTATCAAGCACATTTCCTCAGGTGGGCAAATAAAACCCTAACTACTGAGGAAATAAGGTACTCTCAATGGAATTGGGAGTTAGGAAGACATAAATAGCATATGTACTCAAAGAAATATAAGAAAATAAATCTTCAAAGGAATGTATCAGACAGTATCAAAAATTACAAATTAAAACAAAAGATACAGTTTGTCAGTTATCAAATTGGCAAAGATTAGAAACTGATAATATTCAATACTGGTAAGGAGAAAAGAGAGGGCATTCTTAAACATTGGTGGATATATAAATTGGATAATTTGGCAGTTGAGATCAAGAGTACTAAAGTCATATTTTTTGAAATAGCAACCACTTTTAGGAAAGTTTCCAAAATTAGAGATAACCAGTATTTTTAATGTATGAGATTTTCTCATGGCATTATTGATGTGGAAAATCATACTTACATGAGAAAACAGTATAAACAACTTAAATGTTGAACACTAAGGGAATGAGTATACAAATTAGCAGTAAATTACATGGTAAAATATTATATAGTTAATAAATTGTCATTTTTGAAGGTAAAGGATATTTAATAATATTAAGTAAAAATGAACTATCACAATTGTTTATATGACAGATAATGCCAATATTGATGTGAGTAATTGATGCCAATATTGATTGAGTTGTGTAATACAGAAATAACATCAAAGAAATAAAATGTTAATGTTTCTAAATAATGTAATTTTGGATGATTTTTTCTTTTTAAAAAATGTTCTGTACCTTTTAAGTTTTCTACTATGAACACATAGTACAAAATCCATAATACTGTCTAAAAGAAAATAATGAGACAATATATATGATAGGCATCAATGATAAAAGTTTACTGTTCAATTGAAAGAATGCAGAGAAATGATCCAAGTAAATGCTAAACTTCTATAGCAAAAGTGGCCAAAGGAAATAACTGAATAATTAATATATAAGGAAAGAAAAAATTACATAAATCTATTGTTTGGAAGAACACTAGAAAGGAAATACATAAGAAAACTAATCTGAAAGTATTTACAGAAAGTATTAAACTAGAGAATAAAAATAATGATAACATTTAGTGGGTATATTGGAAAACAATTATCTATGCATTATGGTGTTGTAAATGAAGACCAATCTTTCAAATGTATAAGGACTTGGAGGAGGACACATAGTCATGTTCTTTGGACAGTTATATGTTGGGAAATGGAATCATTTGATGAAAAAATGATTTTTCTAAAATCCATAATCATTGGATAAAATGTCTACATAACAAGTATTATTTGATAAAAGACACAACTCTGAGTTATGGTAACACATGGAAGTATACACACAAAGTTAATATTACATGAACAGAGCAGATTCAACAGAAATCTGCCCACAGCTACATAAAACTACATGCACACACATGGTCAAACCAGAAAGTACATATGAGTAACTGAAATAGGAGTTAATATATGTCACATATAGTGGGAAGTTGGGTTACTTAGTTGTATATTTTTTATAATAATTTTGTGATAGGAAATGAACAAATTAAGTGACTCATTTTTTAATTTTTATTGTGGCAAAATATTCCTGATGAAAAATTTACCATTTTAACTATTTTAAGTATACAATTCACTGGCACAAATGACATTCACATTGCTGTGGAACTATCGCAACTATTTCTAGGACTTGTTCATTGTTCTAAACTGAAATTCAGTACCTAAAAATAACTCTGTTACCAACTGTCCCTAGCTCTAGTAACAGTCCTTGTACTTTCTTGTCTCTATAAATTTGCCTAATCTATGTACTTTAGGTAAGTGGGATCATATGATTTTTGTCCTTCTTTGACTTATTATGCTTATTTCACTTAGCGTAATACCCTCAAGGCTCATCTACATTGTAGCACAAAGCTAAATTTTTTTCCTTTTTAAGACTAATATTCCACTATATGTATATACCATGTCCTATTGACACTTTTGCAACTTTTATGGTAAGAGTTCCAAACAAAAATTGGCTTCTTGCCATCACCTCACATTTCACCTTCTTTTAAAACAAATATCTTCTATCATTTGCCCTTGTAAAGTGGGGTTTTTGTGGTAGTTCTCCTAATACTTCTTGAGTGGAGAGGTATGTGCATCCTGTTTGCATGGTGGTTATCAGAAGTAGCAGAGAGGCACTTATGAGGAGTGTTTAAAATCTAAGGCAACCAAGGACAGAAAGAACAAATGACCCCTGGGCCAGAGGCAGTCTGAATATAGCCCATAAGCTGGGGCTCCATATTGCAAGTCAAACTCCTCAGGATCCTCTAGGAGTGTTGCCGGATGGAGAGGGCACCATCTGGTAGATGCAGTTTCCATCCTGTGGAACCTATGAGAAAGGGCTGATTTTATAACCTATCTGGACCCTGGGCTGGTGACATAAGTAAAAGGAAAATTAGGATTGCTTTCATTTCTTTGGAAAAGTCCCTGACAAGAGGTATGGACATATATTCTGGAAGGAAAAACAGCACTGAAAATGCTAAAACAAGTTAGCTGTTGTCCATCATTTGCCTCTCAGATTTCATGACCTTGTGGATTAAATCTGTAGACTGGAGGTACTAAATGGAATACCTTTCACCATTTGCCCTATGAAATGCTGTATATTTCTACCATCAATGGATGCAGCAGTCAGAGTATGGGTTTGTGACAAAAGTGTTAGAGACACATTTCTATCATGACAAAACTCCCATGCAGTTTTACCAACACAAAAGGCAATGATAAAAATTTTATTTCAGAATGTACACTGCTAATTAGCTCAGGGGAAATAACCATTCAACATGTCAAGCCACGCAATAACTCCTTAATTAAGATTTGAACACTCAGAGTAATTAGGATAAGATTTTCTCATTTCCACCATACTGACAGGTATGAATACAGTAAGCATGTGTTTCAGCTCTGGGGAAAGTAGATCGAGATTCAGATGGGGGTTCTGTCACCTTAAACTTGGAGGAAATTACTTTACTTGACCAAACTTCAGATTTTTTAGTGGAACAACTATGTATATCACTGGATTCTTGTGAGGATCTAAAATGATTCCAATAGCTTCTGTGATAATATATTAGATATCAGTAAAGAGAAACTGAGTGTGGATTATCATATCGGTTCTCTGTAGGCATTATGACCGTGGAAGCTACCACGGATGTTATCCTTAGTTTACTGGCTTACCTCTGCCAAGTAGGTGACCATGTTCAAGGTAATGTCAGCATAGGCTTCATGGAGATATCGGCACACCACACTCACCCATGTGGCACAATCCCTTGTGTAACTGTGTGTTTTATAAAGTGTCATCACGTGTGCAAGATTTGAAAGTTTAGGGTTTTTTTCTTCCAAACAGACCTTTGAAGATAAGAAAACCAATTAGGGATAAAGGATTCTGATCACTAGGAAGACATGTTGGCAATTTTGCTATAAATCCTGATGGTCTGGAAAGTAGACTGATACATTTTTTGGTAGCTACAGAAATGTTTAGCTTACTAATTAGCTAAAACAGTTCTAACTTGTTTCTCTGTTCCTCACCCGATAGCTTCTTTTCCTCCTTCCTTTCTTCTGCTGTGCCAGGGATTGAACCCTGGGTCTCATACATGGTGCCAAGTGCTCTATGACAGCTACATTCCTAATCTCTCCCCACTATAAAATTTTTAGACAGGGTCTTGCTAAGTTGCTGAGCTCAACCTTGAACTTGAGATTCTCCTGCCTTACCCCACTCAGGGCTGGAATGACAGGTATGTGCCACCATACCCAGCACCACTCATTCCTCTTCAAAACAAAAAGAATGAGGGCAAGGTGCATCACGCACTCTGATAAGGGTGCGGCTAGTGTATCAGGTCTGGAGAAAATCCTCGCCCTCTTTGGGCCTTTCCGAAGGCCTGAGTGGACTTGCCTGAATGTGGAGCCATATTTCATACCTGAGCAATCCTTTCGGCTATGTCCTTACAGAACTGATTGGGATTTTCAAAATGCTGGATCAGCTGGGGCAGGAGACACAAGACATTCAGTGGAAACCCTGGATTGGAGAAGACATAATGGAGAGAGCTGAATGTGGTGTTTTAACTGGTAACGGGAAGGCACATTACAGGTTTTATTCTGATGGGATGTAAAACCATTCCTGACGTCCTTAAATATGATCTAAAATAAAATCCATGGAAAATATATAACTAAAACAGCACCAGTTATAAAGGAGGCACTGGAGTAGGTTTGTAATTATACAGTGGTCATTTTGGTATGGCTTGTGAATAAGGGTGACTGGCACATATTGGATCAGTACAGACTGAAGTGAAGTGAAGCAGTATCTTGAAATTTTTATCAGAAAGCACGTTTTAAGAAAAATTAATGTAAGAGGACATAAGCCAAGTAATTTAGATCTTAGTCACATAATCAAAAAGACTGTTCAAGATGATGAGTAATGGCTTAGTACCTCTAAGTTAAAATGTAGCCCATGAAATGTATTCTGGGTGACTTATCAGGGTAGTAAAGATCTGATGTGTTGATTTAGCTTAATTCAAAATAATAGGGAACCAACACGCTTTTCAGAAGGAAAAGAAAAGCAAAGAAAAATAAAAAAAAATTTGAGAAATAAGAAAAAGAGAAAATGTGTGTGTAAGAACAATGGGATCAATAGCATCTATAAGATACTTGAAGGCATAATTTCCTAAGGGTGGAGGGGTAAATGTTAGGGATTCAACCCAGGGCCATCACCCTGAGCCATATTCCCATGTTTTATTTTTCATTTGGAGCCAGAATCTCACCAAATTACTACATTGGCCAGGCTGGGCTCAAAGCTGTGATCCTCTTGCCCCCGGCTCCCAGAGTGCTGCTAATGTATAATTATTGTGTGCTGCTTGTGTGTAATTTCTGCCTCCTCCTTCTCTACTTGCCCCTCAGGTCCTGAGGTGGAGTTTCTAGCACAGCCATAACTAAAGCCTCCTCGAGGCTGCATCCATCCTTAGCTGATTTTGCTCAAGCTCCTCAAGGACAATGTCCCTCCCAGGAAGAAAATGGGGACTTTGGAACCACTTGCATACACGTGTCCCTTCTCTCAGTGACCTAAACCCGATCAAGCAAGATTTAGGAATGTTTTCTGGTGACCCCAATAAGTACACTGAAATCCTTTTTTTGAGACAGGGTCTTGCTCCGTAGCCCAGGCCGGCCTCAAACTCATGATGATCTTCCTGTCTCAACCTCTTGAGTGCTGGGATTATATGTGTACACTACCATGCCTGGCTATACTGAGGTCTGTAGAGTACTAAATCAGACCTATATACCACATTGGGGAGATGTATTGTTACACTTAAATATCAACTTCTAATGAGAGATAATAAGTATAGAGTTTTCATCTGTGAGTTTCTTAAGTGTATTAGGATACCCAGGGATACATAATTTCAGAGTGGGTTAAGTAGAGCCTAGCCAGCACTGCTGCAGAGGGAAATTACCCAAGTAATTAGACAGAGAACTCAAAATATCCCAAAGAACTCTTTGTCGTAGGGTTGAGATTTCTTCTGGGTTGTTACTTGTCTTACCTGGTGGTGATAGCTATCTTTTGAAGGCTGGGATTTTAGAGCTTTTTGATTCAGTGTCATTTATTGGAAAGGAAGCCCTGAAATTGAGGCTGACCTTGAGCTCAAAGTCTCCTGAGGTCATCCTCTGGCCTCCACCTCCCTAGTGATTGCTGGGATCACAAGTGTGTGCCCACCATGCCCGGCTCAATCACTTGCAGTTCTGAATGGAACCATGCTTTAGGAAAGGATTTCCAGCAATCCGCATAGGATTCATTCCTATCCTGTTATCGGTAGTAACTGCTTGCGAGAACTTTACAGGTTTCCCTTGCAAATCGTCAGACTGCTGTGAAAGGGACACTTTTGGCCACACTGAAAGGAGTACTGTGCTAAACAATATAATTGGGGCACTTCTCATCTGCTCTCATTCTCTTTCAAAAAGTTAAAAGTAGCTATTCAGGTTCTTTGATTATTGGTTTAATTTTCTTTTGGTAATGCATTTGGAGTTAATCATAGCTTTTGTCTCTGGACACATTTTGCTAAGGATCAAAGATCCACCCTGCGAAAACTCTCAAAGAAATGTAAAAGTTTTAGCCCAAATTTATCTGCCTTTGAGTCCTTAGGCAGAACTAAAGATTAACTCCTCTTACTCCTTCTCCCCTTAAGCATGATGTTGACCAGTTTTTACAGCATAGGAGAGACTGACTGATTTCTATAACACAGATAAATTCATTGATAAGACAAAACATTCCCAGGGAACTGTATGAGTTTAATAATGGTTTTAAATAAGAACAGGTATTAAGAATAGGCACACCCAAGTCCCCAGAGGACTCTCTTGCATTATGACTTCTCTCCAGACCATCTTGCCAGGCTGGCCACTAGTCTCAGAAACACACTAAGTGAGGCTCTAACAAGGAAGACCTAGAGCTGAGGATGGTCTGAGGGTCACAGGCAAAATGGGAAGATATCTGCAGCAGGTGTTGGCAGGCTTTCTTCCCCTCTGTTTGAAATTCATACTCCAGAGAGTGCTACCTGGTCCCTTTATACCCCCGAACCTGGCTTGTGCACCCACCACTGGAAATAGTTAAAATTACCTTTTAGTAGTCTGCCCCTAGAGGACACAATTACACATGGTTATTAAAACAGCAGTTTTTAACTATCAGCTATGACTATCTAATAACTATGGCTATGAAAGCAACAACAAGAAGCCTATATAGCTGGATATTCCAGTCAGATATCTAGTCATCAACCTAGGGCCCATCTTAGAAATTGGCTTTGCTATCACAGGTGTAAAAGGTTTTATTGCTTCTGATTCTTATTACAAGAGACCTCTGTTAACTGACCTACAAAAAGTTCTGACTATTCTATAGTTACAAACTTAAAAACTACAGAAGTTATTATATTCAATTTGGTCAAATATGTTTGAATACACGCTGGTCTATTAACAACTGTCTTATGTATACCTGCCTGTCTGTTCAATTTGGAACTGGTTACAATACTTACAACTATTTTGTTTGAGCTCAATCATTTTTTTATTCTTGCCTGTTCATATTTTTAAAATATCTGTCTGTAAATTAAGTTGGCTTATTGATAAATATCATTAGACTAGAGGACATGCACCCACCCAGGCTATCGGCTGATCAAAATGACGTCAAGACTGATTATACAAATGCAATGCATATTGTTATATACAGGAATCTTTCATTGGTTCACAATAACATGTTGTGATCTAAAACTCTGTTAACATAATAGAGACCTCTTATTGGACCGGACTCCCCTTGGTGAATAAAGCAACCGATGCCTGGAGATGTTTTTATTGCAGTCTTTGTTCACCAGTTGGACCCCAGTGATAATTTCCATAGCCTTACGGGATACTTACCACAATAAACGTTGCTAAATATATTATTGCAATATGTTCACATTAGTTATCATCAAAAGATTAAGTTGTCTGTAGGTAAAACAATAAGATGCTCTCTCACAAAACTGAATTAAGAGACAAAGGTTTCCACGTGGCTATGACATTCATTATTGCTAATTTCATGGGGTACTAAATGTATTCATGCCTTCTGGCATGAAACATGAGATCTTCTAAGATATAACACTAGGACTGTTTATGGTGATAATCTTTTTTCTAGACTCAGACACCTGCCTTTCTCTTGTGCTACAGCTGCTTGTGATAAGAGGTATAGGTCCAGCCAAATGGTAGTCTTAAAAAAAACTTACATGATGTGTCTATTACATACATGTCACCACACTTAGAGATGCTCAGGTACTGAGCAGTCCAAACAATGTCACTAAAAATGAAATGTCAGACATTATAAACTTCTAAGGCACATTTCAAAGGAGCATTCTCTTTGGAGGGCATCCTATTAAAGGATAACAAATTAGGTGAGAGTTTCTTTGTGCCACTTAGTGTCTTCTGATCTTAAAAAATTTCTGCCTCTTTTATGATATTGTCTTGATATATCTTCTAGAATACAAATAAATACATATACTATCTAGATTTGGGGAAGAGATGGGGTGGAACCCCGGGCTCTGTGCATACTTTGCAAGTGCTCTACCACTGAGCTATACCCCTTACCCCACTGTATAGAATTTAAAAGAAAAAAATATCCTCAAAGATCCATTTGTAAGCAGAATTGTTAAAAGCAGTAAGCCCACATCATCTTTTTTACTTTAAAGATGAACACAGCTACCACGAGAACTGTAGGAGTGAATGATGTTGGCCTTACCAATAGCCTGGGATGAATCCACCATGGACACTTTGGACACCGGTGTCAGCAGGCTGAAAAGCTGCAGGGTCAGGTCAGTGGTGGTGAGGGAGGTGAATCCCTTCAGCAGCAGCTGCTGCAGCCCTGAGAAGTCAGCCCACTTGAGCTGAGCCTGGAGTTTCTCCAGTTTCTCTCGGTTCTCGGCTTTATCCAGGGGCATATGTGCCAGTAGTCGATTTAACAGCCTTAGGGCCATCAGGTACTCAAACTCAAAGTCTGACTCCATCAAGGCCACCGTGACCCAGAAGATGGTGGCCAACAGATTGGTCGGATGATTTATGTGGGATGGGTCTGTGAGACTGTCCTTCAGGGAGGAGGAACTTCTGGTTTTGGAGGATAGGCCCTGCTGGGTACACGCCTGGATTCGGTCTAGGGTAGCACTGCGAGGTGGGTCAGAAGACCGATCAACAACACCAAACTTCTTGGGCACAGAGAAGCTTCTTTGATGGCGGCTCCGCTCTGCTGTTGTGGTGTTGCCACTGGCGGCTCCAGGGTTCACATTTAGTTGCCCTGTGCTTTTTCTGCTTGCTGTTAGTTTAGTGCTAGAGCTTAAATCTGGTGATGAAGAGCTGAGTATAAAAATAAGTTCAACAGAATGCAAAGAGGTTTCAGTGAAAAACCAGCCTTTTAAGTCCATCAGGAAACACTGAAGGAAGGAAATTATTCTTCCGAAACACTACTTTCTATTAGTTTCTTGTTCCTTACTCCCCCGCCCCTTGGTACTGGGAATTGAACTCAGGTCCTTGAGCTTGCTAGGCAGGCACTTATGCCACTGAGCTAAATCCCTGGCCCCTCCTTATTCTTAAACATAAAGCTATGAAACAAAACAAAACAAAACAAAACAACACAACCTTAACAAGAACAACCTTCTCCAACAAAAGAAAAACAAAAATTAATACTGTATTGGGTTACTTTTATTTAAAGCCTGAAGAAATCAGCAGGTCATTGATCTTTCGCTTACTTTCTGGATGAATTTGGATAGGAATAGTCATAAAACAAAATATACCTAGTAAGTACAAACTGTTAACTGTTAATCGGCTGATCAGAACAGAAATGGAAGGACATTATCTACAAAGAAAAAAGTAAATAAAGCAAAGACTTTTTAACAAAAACTTATAAAATTTATAAAAAAAGATTTCTCAGTCTGCTTAATGATTTCTAAGTCTACTCATGCTAAAGAGATGTCTTTAACATTTTTGCTAAATTTTTACTGATTTAGATACATCTGTAGATTTAAATAGATAAATATGCACATCAAAATTATCTTTCCACAGAAAAAAGTTCAACTTTAAACAAAAGGATGGGCCTTTTAATTTTAAGCTTTACTGACTCAATTTTAAGAAACATGAGATCAATTAGATAAACATGGAATCATGAGGTTATTAAATAGTGGTAGAAGTAAAAAAAGTAACAAAGATACTGAGCTAGAAAATTTTTTAAGTCAACATTTATTCTGTCTTGAATATATCCACTTAAAAATAATATTTAGTTTTAGTTTCTGTTTATCAAAATCTTTAAAAAATACTTGGGGTCATAAAAAAAGTGAAAAAGCATTACTATTTTTGTTATTTAGACACAGCATTTGATGTCTATCTCACTGATATTTTAAAATACATGATTTTAATATATATATATATATTTTTTTTTTTAATTGCCTTTTAAAAAGACTTAAGAAAATTTCATACAGTACTTTTTAGGACATAAATATACCTTAAAACTAGATCTCTGCTGTGTACTCTGCCCCAATTCTAGCCTCTCCCCAGTACTGAGCAAAGTAAATGTGATTTACTCACCGAGATAATACAGTTAAGAGATCACTGTTCTTCAGGCAGTCAGACAAGTTGTCCACCGCAGCTTCCAAGGTCAGGAGTGCTTCCATGACATAACCCTGAGAAGTGTGCACAGAGAACATTCTGTGCTGCTTATGTTCCCTGTTAACTTCCTGAATACTTATTTATTTATTTGCTTATTTATTTGGTCCTTTTTGAGACAGGGTCTCACTATGCAGTTCATGATGGTCTTAGGCTCACTTTGTAGCCCAGGCTGGTTTTGAACTTGCAACAATCTTCTTGCCTCAGCCTTCCGAGTGCTGAGATTACTGAATACATATTTAATCAATGCAAACTTTATTCCAATGTTAATAACCATGAAAACTTGACAGCTGTTAGTGCTTTAAGGAAGAGCCACTTAGGAAATTTGGACCCTTAGGAGTTAGCAGATAATAAGAATTATTTCCCTGGGTCTGACAGCCTCAACAGGGGGTTAAGCACGGTTGCTGCTAAGGAGGAGGGGGAAACTCATTGTGGAGCCATAACTTCTGAAAACAGAGACCTCAAGGTGAGGCATGTGAAGAGCTATGCCTCACCTGTACTTTATCAGTGCTTCCGGTTGCCAGAAAGAGGAGCAAAAGGCAGAGCCGACAGGTGTGCAGGCTCCTGGGGCATGGGAACACACCTGATGGGAATAGGGATTGGCGGGAGCCACAGAGCTTGCCCCGTCCTTAACTCTCAACCTGCTCGGCTTCCTGACCTCCAGGCTCTGCCTCCAGGGTCTCCCTGTGAGGCTGCTGTCTCCACTCCGTCTGCAGCTCTGCTTAGTCCCCTACAGGCTGAGCATACAGGGAGGTGCTTCTATCGTACATGACGTGACTGGACAATATGACGAATGTTTAAATTGAAAAAATTATCGTTACAGAAGACATTACTCCCCCTAGAAGTACTCTCCTTCCAACAGAACACATTTCTGATGCAGTTATGAAGTCCTCTTTCGTGAGTGTCATTCGTTGTGTTGTCCTGGCTGTTTCGAGTTCCTAAATTAATTGAAAACATTTACCTGTCTTAGTTACTTTGACTTTGCGGAAAAGTCAGAAGTCACATGGTGCCAGATGTAGTACATAAGGTGGAAGAGGATGCAAAGTAGTATTTTTATGAGTTGCCTTTCTATTGGATGGTGCTTAAAAAAATCACACTGTATAAAGACACTCGCAAGAGAGGACTTCAGAACTTCTTCAGAAAAGTGACAAGATGGATAGACTAAGCGTGTTTGAAGTAAGGTAGTATTTTGAAGGAGATTAAGAGCAGTGTGTCTCTTACTGCAATTTTTAAAAATGTAGTTGTTTGCTGCATATTTTCATCACACCTTGCACAGTGGAGATCCTTTCTCTGGGTAGAGTTTGTACATGGACATGTTTGGTGGGTGGTAAAACCCCCCAGACAATACAAGATGACCCACCTCCCACATGCCACGTAAAACCAACAACAAAAACAACAAAGAAGAAGCCACCAAAGAATTTTCAGTGTTTTGTTTTATAAAATAGAATAGTATCCACTGGGTTTTAGAACAATATTTCCTGGAGTGATTTTTAGAAATATAAACTTCTGAAAATTTTTAAAATAAATTATTCAAATGGGTGAAATAATTGGTGAGAGAAAGTTTGAAGAAATCTATTCGCACCTCATCTTTGAAATGGGAGCACACAGCCTCTGTGAGCTCCATTTATACCTGAATCTCGTCTCCATGTTCTCCAATCACCTCCACCAGTCTAGACAGGAGATCAGACAAGGCGTGTGCTGATAGTGGTTGCTTGAGGGCCCGAAATATCTGGAAGGATCGACCAGCATAGTGTCTTGAAGAGCTTGCAAGGGCCGTCTGCAGGGCGACTTCACTCAAATGTTGCTCCAGATGGAAACCTGGGGCCATAAGAGCCAGAGGACAGAGGTCAGTGTCTGTGCTGCCATCAAAGTCACCTGTATGTTTAAAATAACAGCCTAATAGCATAGACATCCCCAGGGCTGGTACTTATTTAAAAATAAATCATTTGAAGACAGAGTTTAGTGTAGCTGTAGTTGTAGCTTCTCAAGAGGCTGAGGCAGGAGGATTGCTTGGGCCCAGGAATTTCAGGCTAGTCTGGGCAACATAGCAAGACTGTCTCAAAAAAAAAAAAATCAACCATTTAAAAGTAATACAAGTTTTGGATAGATGTTGAGGAGGTAGAGTGTAGTTCAAAGAGGCAGAAACTTTGGTGCAAAAAGATTCTTGTTTTTAATTAGGGGCTTTGTAATGCTGAGAAACTTGGCTATGTGAGCAATAGCATCTATCACATAGAATTGTAAGAACTGAAAAACTTCTGAGGTGCCCAGGACAGCCTGATACAGAACATGTGGTCATAAATATATCGTTCTACTTTCTGTCTCTTTTTTAAACAGAATATTTTTACTTCTTTCTTAAATAAGAGTTGGTTAGAAACACATCTTCAAGGTAGAGAGAGGAGCTGTTAGTGGACCGAGCCAACTCTAAACACAACAAAGGCCTGCGTCAGTCTTTGCTCTGTAAATATGGAGACTGAAATATATGCACCGTAAAGAGAGAAGTGCAATTTAAACTTGCACCTGAAAATTTGTTCATCCAATGAATATATGTAATCTTGGGCATCAGAAAAACATTTGATCTATAGGAACAAAAATGCAAGATAAAAGCTCTTGACTTCATGCTGAGTCATTACATTGTATACTTGCTACTCTTCCTTGAGCCACAGGATCCAATGAAAACAGTGACTTTAGCTGTCTCTGTGATCCAGAGGCCTCTATGACACATTTGGCTGTCATCCCAAAGCGGATAAGTAGGAACAATTCATGTCATTTCTCTAATCTGTGGTTTGGCCATTGGACCCCAGAGATAAGTAGGAGAAAATGTCCCTGCAGGGCTAACAGATGGGTCAGAAAAAGACTTGCCAGAAATTTAGGATTAAACCCTTATAGACAGTTTACAACTTGCAAACTGATCATGTTTCTTTTTTAAAGTGTGTGACTAAACTTTATCACTTAACTCATTTTACATGAGAGGGTTAGCTCCTCTGGTAATAAGCAAAAGCTTATTTAGAATCATAATGAACCTGAAGGCAAGAATTGTACATGTAGGGACTGCAGAGCCTACCATCACTGCGACAATGTCCTGTAGGAAAAGAAAAAGGCTGCTTTTTCCTACTGGCCACACAGGGAATCCTCATTTTCCAGTCTTCCTTGCAGTCAGGTGTGGCCAAGTGCCAGAGGAAAGTGGGAGGGAGCCCTGGAGGCCCCATTTAGCAGGGCCTGTCAGAGCATCCCGATTTCTCCTTCCCTCATTCTTCCTCCACCCAAGGGCGGGATGCAGAGGGCCCAGGAGAGCTCTGAGCCAGGGGGCCGCAGAGCCACATGTACAGGGTCCCTGAAGCATCTTGCGGGAAGTCACACTAACCTGTTATGTGACCCAGGAAAACCCTTCAACATGTTAAGCCTGTGAGCCCTGGGGCATGTGTGCTATCCTGGATCATACACACAAGCAAACGGTGTGTATGGAGCAATTTCTTTACACAAAATTAATGGTTATGATTTAATTTTAATGTGGTAAAAGAAGCAAGTAGAACAAGCAAGGTTGAGGAAATTAGTTGGTAGCCCAATGCCAATACAGATGGCATTCACTATCATTCAGTTTGGCAGCACTTGAAATAAGAATCAAAACTCTTTGATGAATACACTTATGCCATAGGTATTTTGTCAGGACCACATTATAAGATGTATTATCATAAGAAATGGTGAAAAAGGAGCAAGACAAATAGGATAAAATACCTGATTTGGAATCTTTAAATACAGATACAACATGACGTAGAAAATTCGTCAGTTGTTCAGCACTCTTTGAGTTTTGATTTTTGGGTGTGATGTCTTCATGGCACCAAAGTGGACCAAATGCCCTTAAACAAAACACACGAAATGTCAAAGATATAGTTGTTGCTCTGCATTTTAAAAGTCAAATATGAAGTTCCGACTCTTAGGGTAACATATATACATAAATAAATATGGTAAGTTTTAATTAATTAGGGGATATATTTCAGTCTTATAAAGCTTTGGAGCATACCCAAAACACACTTAGCTAATTTGTGGAGACATACTTTTTCCTATTTCAACTTAAATTTATTTATTTATTTGGTACCAGGGATCGAACTCATGACCTCACGCTTGCCAGGCAGGTGCTTATGCCACTGAGCTAAGTCCCTGGCCCCTCAAGTTAAATTTATTTAAAAAATTAAAATCTTCTTTTCCACCAGACAGTGCTTGGCATTTTGGAGGTGCTATATTTTCTTTTTAAATAAGTGATATAAAATGTTAAATAAAATATATATTTAGACACAAACACATTATTCACACCTTAGCATTGAGGATTTTATCAGGATCACATCATTAAGTTACCAAATACCACGGAATGAAAACGACAACTTGATTGCTCTTGTCTACTTGGTTTTTAATAGTAGGAATGAGAGGGAGCCAGGTGAGAGAATTTCTGAGAATAACCTTTCCCAGCATGTGGTATTAGATGGTTGGTGGTGACAACACCTACACTTTCTACAAACATGCAGGTCTCTGAAGTACCCTGTAGGAGCACCCAGCCCGTGCCTGGACACTGTCAGCTGTCTTCCTAAGCTTCCTGTATATTAAACCCCACATTCAGCAGGGAACACTGCAGAATCATCTGAATTATTGACCATGGAAAGAAAAATTTAATTTTTTTTTTTGTTGAGGGTACTGGGAATCAAACTCAGGATCTCGTGCTTGCCAGATAGCCAGGTAGGCTGAGCTATATCTCGGGTCCCCCAGGAAAGAAAATGCTCCTTTTGCACTGTTTGCATTCAATGATACATTAGTTAAAGAAGAAAGATCATACAAGATATTGTATAACATGTATGCAAACTAAATTTCCAGGACTTGACTCACTGAAAAAGGCAGGCACACCTCCAGGGAAGCATGCCTTTTACAAATGATGGTCCCCAGCCTGCTAGAAATTCTGAAGCATTAACAGCAAAATGGTTAACTAGAAGAACTAGAATATTTGAAAAGACAGGAAGGCTTGCAGTCTTCCTTGATTCTGAGGTATGATAGCTTGATATTCCTTTTCATTGGCCATTTCCACCTAGCTTTGTACTGTTGCTGTTTCTGACTCTCAATTACAAATGGTTCTCTGAACCAGAAGAACAGACAGTGATCCCCTTAGCAGCTGCTCCTGGATGATTGTGGCTGATATCCTTGGTTTCCAGAGTGAAACTTTTTGCCAAGTCTCAGACCTCCCAAATCCTGGCAGCTCTAATAGATGAAGAAAGTCATAGCTGTGCAGGATGCTCCTGCCTCCATCTGCTTTGTCATGGTATACCTGGAATTGCCCTGCCATCAAGTACCACTTTTGGGATCTAAGACAATGTCTACCAGTGTCTGTCTGCCTTTTATGCAGCCCTCCAACAGGTGCAGCTGAGAAGAGAAGACAGGAATTTGTAAGAACTCCAGGATCACTTTGACATCTGTGTGGCTTAAAGCACTGGCATTTTTTTTTTTCAAAAGCAACATCATGATTCCAATCTTTAGTACCTGGTTGTTAGAAACTCAATGAGCTTGTTGGCCTTCTCATCTATTTCAGCGGCTGTGTCCACATCTTCTACCTCCTGGGTCATCTGCGGGAGGTTCCCACTGCTGCCTCCCAGGCTAATACTGGAGGAGGTGGAACTGGAGCTCAGCCCCGAGTCTGGCACTGGGGAGGACTGGCCTTCTCTCAGGAAGTCAAAGCCACCTGTGGGGAGGAGAAGGTTAAGATGGGATGTGCTAGGTAGGGCAGTGGTCAGCATGCTTAATGTGGCCTAGGGATGAATGTGAAAAGTTTCAGGGAGAAGACACTAGAGATAGGCTACTGTAACGATTAAACAGGAGAGGTTTCCTTTGCTTGTGGAGTCAGGTGCACTGCAGGATAAATAAGTGTCTTGGAGAGCGAGTGGCTGTTTTCTACTCTTGGGTTTTAGCTGATGCTTTCATAAAAGAAAGGTATGTATGTCTTCTGTGCATACATAGACCAGGGCAACACACAGTTCCACTATAATGGATCCACCACTAACTGTATAGTTAGCCAGTTATTCTTGGTGATTGGAGTACTCTTTTTTTTTTTTTTTTTTTTTTTGAGACAGGGCCTTGCTATGTAGTTCAGGCTGGCCTTGAACTCACTATATAGCTTACGCTGGCCTTGAACTCATGGTGATCCTCCTGCCTCAGCCTTGCAAGTGCTGAGATTATAGGCATGAGCTGCCACACCAGGCTAGGGTACTCGTTTTGATGATATCAGTTACTTAATAACTGGTCAGTTATATTTGATGTTTTTTAGTAAACGTGCCTAGAAGTTTAAATATGTATGTATGTGTATATATACATAAAACAACATATATAGGACATAACATATGTGAAACATATATGTAAAACATAGTATGTCATATACACATATATGAATTGAACACAGGGCCTTATACTTGTTCGGGGTGCTCTACCACTGAGTGACATGTCCAGCCCCCTAGTAATATATTTTAATTAATTATATTGAATTGTATTCAAAGAAATAGGCATAAGCAAATACTATCTTTCTCATTACATATTGTACTTTATTAACATTCTGCATCTTTGACTATGCTGTGGGTTTGAAAATGTATACAGGCAAACACCTCTCTTTGTAGTAATCATAAAAAGTACATAGTCCTGGTGTGTCTGACAGAAGTGTCAAATTAGGAATGAGGAACCCTGGGTTAGACTAGCTTCTCTGCTACATACCATGTGATTTCAGAGTCTTTGTAATTCTTTGTGCCTTAGCTTCCTATTGTAATGTGAGAGTAATAATCTTCATCACACAGCTTTTTCATGTGCATTTTAAAACATCTACAGTTGAAACCAAATGTTCAATAATTATTTATAAGAGGGAACATTTTCCATCATCTATAAACCTATTCCTGTGTGTGACAGATTCAATCACTGTAACTGTCTGTTATTTGTGTACATTTTGGGGGTAAATTCCTAATCTAAATCATTTTATAGCACCCGAGTGACATAATAAATAAAAAACTGATACACTCAGAGACACAAAACATGACAGACATTACAATTTTCTCAGCAGAAATCTACACATATTCTCAGGAGTTCAAACAACTAGAAGTCAAAACAAAACAAACACACACAAAAAAGAAGGCAGGGCATGGTATGCACACCTGTAATCCCAGCCCTCAGGAGGCTGAGGCAAGGGGATTACACAAAGTCCAGGCCAGCCTGAGATACATAGTGAGTTAAAGGCCAGCCTGAACTACATAGTGAGACTCTGTCTCAAACAAACAAACAAACAAACAACCCCTCCCAAACCCCAAAAAACCAATTAGAACTCTTCAAAGTCATCTATCATAAAAAGAGTTCTGTATTTCTCAAAGGCTACTAAGTTATTTTTAGTTAAGTGCAGCATGGCTCAAAATACAGAGTTTAACCTCAGGTCAGTGGGCTTTACATGTTTGAGTTAATGATGACTTCATATTTGTTTCCCCAAAAAAATTAACCTCTATTAGAGGACAAGACAGTGTTGAACAGAAGTAATAAATATAAGGCACAACCTTTTCAATGTAATAAAGTACCTGGCGACATGTGAAATGCTATACTGTCTCCGGCACCAATGTAATATGTAAAATGATTAGGTAAAAAAAAATCCTGTGAGCTATAAATATTCACCATCACTTTAAAATATTTCAATCACTAGCTGGGTATGGTGGTACATGCCTGTAATCCTAGCACTTTGGGAGGCTGAGGCAGGAGGATCACAATTTTGAGCCCAGTCTGGACAACTCAGTGATTTAGCAAGACCTTGTCTCAAAATAAAAAACAAAATAAAATATACATTTCAAATGTTATTATTCTAAACATGACAAATGCTTTTAAGAAACTTTATGTGGGGAGCTTTGCTAATGAGTTCTGTGATGCAAATCTTTCTATAGCTTAACATGCACAGTAATTTCTTTGACTTATCTAGTATCTTCTGTTCCTATTCCTAAGAAGAAATTTTTGGTTTTACAACATTAGTATTTTTTAATAGGCTCCCAATAAATGGTGCCTTGCAGACAATCATTCAATAAAGTAAAAATTCCTTCAGAGGAACTAGAGGGCACACAGTAATGATCTGCACCTTGGCTATAGCCCACTCTTGAGCAGAGGAGATTGGATCTCATTCTGCAGCGCTCTAGACTGATGATCTTCATCAGTGAATGAATAGGTAAACAATTATAATAAGGAAAAATATATTTGAGAATATTCAATGTGGAGAAGGCTCTTTTGAAGCAAGTTCCTATCAAGTGAAATGGTGCATATTTACAGTGTTACTATTGCTTGGAAAGCACGTTAGAGGTTAACTTGGGTTCCATGGACACTCCCAGTCGTCTCCCCATTTGGGACTCTGTCCCAGGCTGCCAGCTGTGTCTCCTCTTGTTACCTGTGTAGAGATATTCCGGTTGATATGCTGGCTGCACAGTTAGAGTCTTTGCTTCACTCATCTCTCGGGTCTGCAAGAGTACGGAGGCAATGGTGTGAAAGCTGCTGTCACAAGACAGGGCAATCAGGAGGTGAAGAAGCAGCTTTTTGCTATGTTCAAAGACTTCAGGCCGATAATGGTCCAAACCTGGAACAAAACAGTGGAATCTCTGAGTGTAAACAAATGTTAAGCTGAGTTAGATTCCATAGATGATAAAGAATCCAAGATATGCAGGAGAAACATGTTCAAAGAATGTTTAGTGTCCTTTAATACTGTTTGGGTTACCACCATAAAGAAGCTGGACTCAGGAAAAATAAAATGCTTTATTTCTTAAATAAAGCATTCTCATAAAATGCTGGTAGGTTGACTTTTCTTGACCTTTCCACATCATTTGATGTGGTTCATATTCCTTTTTCCTGTGATGCACTCGTCCCTGGATCTCCTCACTACTGAAGGATCACAATGGTATCACCTCACTCTGACTGGTCTTCCAGGTGGCTCTCCTTCCCAAGTTTGTCTGCAACTGAGCACTGTGTTCCATATTGCTTTCTGCACTGACCATGTTTCAGGGCTTTTAATTTATTTCCTAAGCTAAAGGTCCTCAAAACAGCCTGACTTAACTTGGATATTATTAGAGATATAGCATTAATATTATTTGTAATATTATAGAAATATGATGATTTCAAACAATGACTGGTCAAAGGCAATTCTGTAGACTAGATATCACTAGAAGTCAGCAAATGATGGAAGAGACTAAGGATTTCAGAAATGAAGCCAAACAACAACAATATAAAAGGGAATCTCTATGGATTAAGTCCAAGTTTCTGCCTCTGTTGGCTCTAATTTCACTTAGGTTTGGTCTTACCTAAGAAGACAGCATGAAGTAACAATGGTAGGTGAAGAGCCCAGTCTTCTCTTACACTATGGTCCACCACCATCTCCGTCATAAAGATCACAGCGATATTGCACCTAATCAACGAGATGATAAAACTGATGCCCCTTGTGATGAGGACACGAACACATCACTGGATTATCAAGTCACAGGTAAATACAACTGTTAAGGCTTCCTGAAGAATTATGTTCAGACTTATTCCACAGAAAGACTTTAATTCCTGGCATGGCTCAGAGCAACAAAGAGGAAGCATCAGTTAAGCTCATTACATAATACATAGTTAACTGGTCACAAGATACTTCGAGCTGAGGGAGGAAGGTAACTGAAGACATGTCTCCTTCTTCAGGCTGTGCACCATCTAAAAACTGTCCCAGAATACACAGCCATATTAAGATACATCAGAGAAAAATTAAAAGGGCCACAAGACAGCTTTGCACATTGGTTAATGTCTGACCGAACTGCTAATACGCTGGGGGCTTCCACTCGAGTCAGACCTGGTTCCACGGGCTTAGGCCTGCGCTGCTGTTTCCCCACACCTGCACATGTGCTCACCTGTGGAGGGGCCCCCGCGGTGTGATGGTCTCCGGCAGATAGTCAACCAGTGGGGCCCAGCACCCCCCAGTGCAGGGCATTGGTAAGGGCTGCGGCTGTTTGGTTTCTGTAATAGTCAACAACCAGCCCGTGTAGGGAGAGATCGGGTCATCTGTTGGGTGAGCAAAACAGGCATGGTTTATTTGTTGGAGGAGATTTTTATTTTTCCTTCTTGGTGTTTTTAGACAGAGTCTTACAAATGCATGCTTGTAAAAAATAACTTTCTAATTGTTCAATTTGGTGAATATGAATTACATGACCAAGTGGCCTAGAATTACTTCATTAGGTAATTACTTGATTAGCTATTATTTGTGTAACTAATTTATAGTCATACATTATACAACAAAGAAAAATACAGATAAAAAGAAAATGATATGTGAATGCCCATCGTCATGAAAACTTCCTCTTCTAATCTTCCCCATCTTTTACAATGCCTTATTTTCAGTTTGCTCAGGGTGAGAACCTTAGAGTTACCCCTGACTTCTCTGTCACATCCCAATTCAACTTACTGTCGTGACAATAGTAACGAATACCCAAGATAACAAGTTTAGGAGCCAATGGAGCACTTGCTCTATCAGGCATTGTTCAATACATACATATGTGAACAGTCAGAAACAGGTATCTATGATCACTCCAATTTTACCGAGGGAAACAGAAGTTAGTTATTTTCAACAAATTCCAAGTATTTGTGCCTTCAAAACATATCCAGCTTTGGCTGCTTTCCCGGCCACACTGCTCCTCTTGAGTCTGTCACACCCATTCCTGCAAGCTATGGCTGGGATGTTCTTCCCCTGACAACAGCTCGATTTTATTCAGTTCTCTGCTCAGTTCTACCTTGTAGCAGAGAATTTCCCTGACTGCTCCGTTTAAGTCCATGCAATCCCAGCCACTCTTTACCCTTCACTCAGCCTCGGATCTCCTCCCTCAAGCGTTTGCTTCCTGCAGAGTGGGGATGTCTCCCTGCAGAGAGGCATCTATTTTGTTCCTTGGTAAGGGACGTCCCTTGTACTTACTGTAGTGTCTGGCATGTGGTAGGAGATCACTAAATATTTGATGAATGAATAGACTTCATCAACAGTATCTTTCAGGTAAGTACAAAGACAAGTTTCCTGAAGTTACTTCTTGTAGCACTCTCAGTATAGGCCCTTGGCATTCAAGACAAGCACTTCTGCAGGGGGCCTTGTGGTAACACACAGGTACATGATTTCAGACAAGGTGGTTTAATTCTGAGATAGGTTTAATATATTACGAGGAAGGATGTATCACATTATCTTTACATTTCCTTCCCAAATAAAGTTTTCTTTTTTTCCTTTTGGTACCAGGGATCAAACTCACTACTGCGCGCTTGCAAGGCAGGTGCTTATGCCACTGAGCTAAATCCCGAGTCCAAATAAAGTTTTCTTGATTGCATTTCTGAAAGGAGCGGGCATTCATTCTGAGAAATATGTCATTGGGAGGTGATGTGTGAACATCACAGAGTGTATTTTCACAACCTACCATGCACTGAAGGTGTGTGGTATGGCCCCCATTGTTTATGGGGTGTGCCACTGGCCAGCAGGTCGATACATGGTCAGAGTGTGGATGATTCAATGCCACTGGTCTTTCTAACTCGCCAGCATCAATCTATGCCAGTGGTGGCAAACCTATGACATGTGCATTATTGTGCTTTTTTCTTTTAAGGCAAAAGATGTTAATGTATGAGTTGCTTTTTCTAAACTAAAACTTTAGTATTGCAGTGTTGGTGCTTTGTGATAAGTAAGTGGGTTCTGAGTTTGGGTGCTTGGTCTCCAAAAGATTCACCATTACTGTTTTACTCTTTGAAGATTGTTCACAACCATTTTAGCACAGAAAAAGATTTAAGCAGTAGCACTACTGACTTATCTCAGTTCTCAACCTCAGCAAATTACTCAATTTCAGCAAATTAACTTCTTGGATGATTGTCCAGGATCAATTAACTACAAAACATACACCTAAGTAACTGACTACTTTAATAAAACTTTAAAGGAAAACAACAAGACTAAAGAATTTTTAAAAATCACGAGATTTCGATTATGAAAGGTTCACTTCTTCTTAGTTTCAGTGATATTCTCAGGTGTATATCCAATCAGCAAACATGTACTAAAAAGGATGAAGGTGGCCTACATTTGGTTTTCTACAGTCAGCTCTAAACCACTGAGAGATTCACTGTGAAATCAGATCCCATTCTGGGTGAGCACACTCACAAAGTTTCAAACTTCAATCCATTTTCAACCTAGTCTGAAAAGCTAAAATGCAATAATTATTTTTATTTTATTTTATTTAGTCTTTTTGGAGACAGGGTTTTGCTATGAAGTTCAGGCTGGCCTTGAGCTCACTTTGTAGCTCAGACTGGCCTCGAACTCGCAAAGATCCTCTTGCCACAGCCTCTTGAGTGCTTGAATTATAGGTGTGTGCCACCATGCCCTGTTAACAATTATTTTCTAATGTGATAATAGCTGTTCAGCAACTCTACATTACCAGGGAAAAATGGCATGAATATGAAAATATGGGGTTGGGTAGTAGTTTGAATATTTATAACTCTGATCTGTTCACTCTGACTTTTTTGGCTCCATTTTGTTTTAACACAGTGACTGTTCAGCAGCACAGTGGAATTAAATGATTACTTGATATTTATGAGACCTTTTTAGTAATCAGATTAAGGATAATCAAAGTATTCATTTTCCATCCTACAACTATCTGAGCTCTGTCTGAAAGCCACAGCCCACTGATACTTACTTTTATCCTCATCATAGGATCCTCCAGAGCTATTGCTGTATCTTGATTCTAGGCGAGTATGGGCTCTGATAACATTACTGAACCTTCGAACACAAGAACATCCATCATGAAATAATGACATGTATTTAGGTAGGCTGGCGCTCATAAGTAGATACTATTATTATCAGTTGATTTTTCAACAGCTAGTTCTAGTGATGTTTTTTTTTTAAATCATAAAGAATTGCCTTCTTTACTTATAGCTAATTATTTTTTATTTAAAGAGAAAAGCATGTAAAGGGTAGAGATAATACAGAATTTCAAAAAAAGATAATAAGAAATCACTAGTTGATAAATTACATATTGTCCTCTTAGAAATAGTTGTTCAAGTTACAAAGTCAAAGCATACAAAGTAGATATTCAAACAGTGAGAGTGTAAACAGCTACACATGCATGAGCCTCTACATGTATTTCTATCCTTTCTGTATTAGAGGGAAAAACAAAACATAGAAAGACAAAACAAAACAAATTCCTATAAAAACATGAAACTAAAAAGTCGTATAAAACCACAGTACAAGGTGATCTACAATGATTACTTTGTTGTTTCTTATTATCTTCAATAGAATTGTCTATATCATCAGGTATAACTGAATATAGCAGAATAGTTGAATATAGCAGTAAATAACAATATAGTAAAAATAAAACATTGTAGGCAGTATAAAACTTTAAAGGCAGGTAATAATCAAACCACAGTAGATACCCCAGTGGATCTTGTCATCTTAAGTGCAGTTGCCTATACTCTCAGACTTGATACTATCAATCATAACAGTTTTGAATAAAATCTATCAATACAAAACACCGCTCTCACAAAACAGATTCGATTACGATCAGTCATGGTAAAACAGTGTAGGTTTTACAGAGCTTTAGATTAAGTTAATAGGAAATTAAGGATGATTACCATACTATATCCTGTTATTTTTGGGATAACTGTCTGTGCCCTCAAATCTAGTACAGGTAGAATGACTGGAACAGAATATAATACATCTAAGCAGAGTAGTATGAGTTATGTGGGTTTTAAATTCTGGTGCACTATTAACAATATAGTGTATCAAGGCCATCTATGTTACAGATTCTAGCCATCCTTCTCTGCCTCATTTCTGCTATGCTATTTTTCTGCCTGTTTGTCTACTTTTCTCCTTCATTCTACTGCCTGCCCCACTCATTGAGGCCTTTCTGCCACTGTTCCTAACATCCTGGTATTTTTTTTTTCCTCTCTAGAATGTCCTTCAGTATTCTCTGTAGGGTTGGATTGGTGGTCACAAACCCCCAGTTCCTCTTTGTCATGGAAATATCTTGTTTCTCCATTAATTTTCTAGTGACAGCTTTGCAGGGTACATCAATCTGGGCTGGAGGTTATTTTCTTTCAGGGCTTGGAAGACTTTGCTCCAAGCTCTTCTTGATCTGATGGTCTGTGTCGAGAAGTCAGCCGTGATCCTGATGGGCTTATCTTTATAGGTAATCTGTTTCTTTTCTCTGATGGCTTTTAACATTGTTTTTATATTGAATTTCTGGTATCTTGATTATTATATGTCTGGGTGTAGATCTGTTCTGGTTGTAGGTGGCTGGAGTTCTATATGCCTCACATAACTGAACGTCATTTTCTTTTCCCATGCTTGGGAAGTTTTCCTTAATTATTTCCGTGAATAGCCTTTGTAATTCACCTGTTTGTATTCCTGCTTCTTTGTTCATGTTTCTTATTCTTAAATTGTAGATTCTCTTGTCATCTTCTAGCCTTTGTATTGTTACTGCCTGTTTCCTTGTTATTTTTAAGAGATCTTTCCTTTCATGATCACACATTGCAAACTTGTCTCCAAGTTTTGATAGTCTATCCTTAGTTTCTTTTAAGGAGTTTTGCCAGCTTTCAATGTAGTTTTTAATTTCCTGGTAATCTCTTTGAATCTGCTTCATGTATTCTATATTTTCTTTATATTTTTTATTGAATGTTTCTCTTTTTTTGTATTCCTCCCTTCTTCCATCTGTATCTTCCTGAGAGATGATTCCTGAGAGCATTTATTACTCTACTCATATCTTGCTTTACCTGATTTAATATCTCAGTTTTGAGCTTATTTATAAGGTCCCGAAGATATCTCTTAATGTCCATTGAAACCATGTCTGATGTTGTATATTTGCTGCCCTCAGTCTCCCTTGTTTTTCCCTCTCCTGGATCAGTGCTCTCAGGGTTCTGGGCTTGGGACCCCTCTTGCCTTTCTCTCCTGTCACAGTCCCGGCTTCCTCCACACAAGTTACAGTGCAGGTCCCAGCCCCCTTCCCTGTTGGCAACATTTCCTCCAAAGCACACTGGCGAGGGACCTCCACCCTCTCCTGCCTGCTCTTGTCACTGAGGTATAAGCAGAGGTTGCGTATGCCTGCCCCTCCCCACCAGGCCAGCCAAACTTCAGGGGCCTTCACCCAGTTAGTGTGTGCTAGGCGCAGGGAATCGATTTGGGAGGGCTCATTGGGTCCCAGCCAGAGGCGTGGCCCAGTCCAAGCAAATCCCACAAATCTGCTCTGGGGAGGGAGGAACCAACTGAAGTCACTGTTGCTCCCAGTTCAGGTTCCTCCTGCCTGATTCCAACACGTCACCCATTTGGTCGCGCCCTTCCTGTGTGTGGAGGTCTCATTCCCAGCACTGATTGTGAATTAATGAAGGTCCCTTCACCAGCTCCACTCTCCATTGGGCTCACCCCCCCACCCCCGACTTAGTGCTGCTGTGGTTCCTGTGTGGTGGTGGAATGAGTTTGGGTGGCTCTGTCGGCTGGGGCAGATTCAAGTTGGCACAAATTCAGGGTGGCGCAAACTTGGTAGGTCACCATGAAAACGCTGTGTCCCGTAATTTTTAGCTGTTCCAGTTGTAGTCCTGACATGTTTGACGAGCTTTTTTACGTTTTAATTTCTTCCTTTGTCAAGAGGATCCATCTCCCTCTGTCTGGGTCTCTCCAGGGTGTTTTATTCTGGCATGAGTTTTTTCTCCCGGGAGGCTTTGTATTTTGTTGCTCACTGATTGGCCATCTTGACTTCTGGTTCTTTTCTTAAAGGATGAATGAAACAATTACATTGAAACATTTTTGTTTTTCCCTTGAGGGCCAGACCCTTTCTTATGATAACAAAAAGTCCAAACTCAAAAAGATAACATTTTTAAGGCTAACATTTTAATTTAATTAAAAAAAACTGTAAAACATTCTTGGGAAAGAAATGAGCAAGATGTTGAATAATGTTACAGAGCATGGCAATAGGTAGGTATTCAGTAATATTTGGTGAATTACTGAACAAGTGAAAGTGGGTAGAATCAGAAATGAACAAAATATTTTTCTTTTCATATTTTTGAGACAGATTTACACTATGCAGTTCAGGCTGGCCTTGAGCTTACTTTGTAGCCCAGGCTGGTCTCCAGTTTGCTATGATCTTCTTGTCTCAATCTCCTGAGTGCTGGGATTAGAGGCGTGCGCCACTATGCCTGGCTCAACAAAATAGTTTTATCACACATTTTAGGTTATAACCAATTTAAGGTTTCCCAAAACACAGTCTGAAAATGCTCAGGAAAAGGTACTGGTTATGACATAATCATATGATCCGAGAATTCTTCTCTGGTCTCTCTTCTCTAGTGGTTTGTTCAAACAAAAGTTGGTGGATACTAACTCACACATTATCTCATTTAATTTGGTGTGCTCATCTTTGAGATCAGTATTATTTGCTTTACAAATGAGGAAACTGAGGCTGAAGATACACAGTGTGTCGTGTCGACTACGGGTAAGAAAGTGGTGGTGCTGGGACAGTGTTGGTGCCATCCTGTCTCTGAGGGGACAGAAACACGATTTTAAGACTGAGTGGTTAAAATCTAAAGCAATGGATGTGGCTGTTACACTAACCTGATTACTACACAGTGTATACATGCACTGAAACAGCACGTTCTACCCTGTATGTACATACAATTACTATGCACCAATTAATAATAAAAATGTATTAAAATAAAAAAATACTGAGCTTTAATTCACCAGCTCTATGAAAGTGACCAAGGCTTTTCATCTCCTTGGGAACCCTGTTTCCACAACTGCTAAAATGATACTTCACCTTTTATTTTACTGTGGTTGTTGTGGGGAAATAAAGTGACAAGAAAATGTTTGTTTTTTGGCTGTGCTGGAATTGAACCCAGGGTCTCACTCATGTTAGGCGTAAGAGTGTAAACTCTTATCACTGAGCCGTGTCTCGGGCTGAAATGGCATCCTATATTTATTTCACGTGAAGTGATACACAGCAGGTTTTATGCACTTAGGATACATATAGTCAGAGAAAAGAACTAAATGTGGGGACAAGGGGGTCTCGTGGGTAGGGAAAAGACAGGATGAAGGCCTCATTAAACTTTAAAAGTTAATGGAAAGACTAAGGGTGGCTAACGTGGCTTATTAGAGGCTGCCTCTGCCTCTGTAGATTAGGTTCAAGCAATCAGAAAGACAAAGGCAAAGAAACTAAACTCTGGAAGGTCATAGGCAGCATGGTGATTAAAATAAATCCCTTTACTTAATCCTTAAACCTAAAACTACCTCTCCCTAAACCCGTACCCATACTATAATTTTAGCCTCCACCAAACAGGAAAGGTCACGTGATCAGAAGAAATTCAAGGAGTCTAAAGTTATACACAGAGTACGCTGAGCCCAGATGCTGTTCACAGACAAACACAGGGATGCACCAATTCCCCATCTAGCAATCTCCATCTGGAGGACAGCTCTGCCACTCATGTCACTGCTGAGCGCCGGTGCACAGTATGTAGGGTTTTAAACAGTGCCATGGGGGCCTGGTAGGGGAGCACTGGACAGGAGATGGCATTTCTTCCCTTTTCCTTTTATGAGGCAGACCTAAAGGAGTCTTTGGAAGAGTATACGAGGCTGAGAAGGGGACGAATAAGAATTTTCCAGACTCTTTTGTTCTAAGGAAGGTTGAAACTGTATAGCAGAGTGTATACTGGCAAAGACAAAGTAAAAAAAAATGACTCCCTACAGTAAAATCTGGTACTCTTCTTTGTTTCTTGAGTTGAAGAAACTAATTTGGGGCTCCATTCCAAGAGGAATTTCAAGGATTAAGTAGATAATCTTTTGACATTAAAAGCTGGTATTTTAAATAAATCATGAAAATAGCTTTGTAAAGGAAAAAAATGGAAGGATAAAATGCTTTCTAAGTTTTACCTTGCTGATAGTTCATATTACTGCTAAGGGGACTGTACTGATAATATATTAACGTGTACTAATGCCAATCGGCAGCATCAGTTTGGACTGGTGTGTAGCTCAGTGGCACAGTACACACGGCTCTGAAGTCAATCCCCAGCACCAAAAAGCCCTCAGATCCCCCCAAATCTATCAATTTAGATACATATTGTTTACTCTCTATTTCTGTAACAACATGGTCATACAGTAAGTTTCAGCTCATGCTTGGCCAGCTACATTGCTTTTAGGTCTGGGGCCAGGCAGGAACCTTGAGACTGAAGGACATGGTGGAAGATGGATCCTCACCTTATGGCAGTCAGGAAGCAGAGCGAGGGAATGAGGTCAGGAACAAGACACAGAACCCACATTAATGCCCACTTCCTTCAATGAGGCTCCACCCATTGGATTTCCATCCCCTACCAATAGTGCCCTCAAGTTCTGATCTCATCAGTGGATCAGTCCACTATAGAATGAGGGCCCTCATGACCCAATCACCTTCCAAAAACCCTACCTCTGCCATGCCAGGGGTTCATCCTTCAGCATGTGATTTCTGGGCATCATTCTAGACCCAAACTATCACAGCTGCCTATGAAAAATCCTTTCATGAAAGCACAAATGTATGTGGGCTTTTATGAGGGTGGGTGCATGAAAATATTTATGAAGAGCATTTCTGCAAACCAGAGATATTCATATAAATTCTACTTCATAAAAATATGTACTCATTTTTCTAAGTCCTCAGAGTTCAAGGGGACTTTCTAATAGTAATTTCTAGTGAATTACTTCTTTAAGAAAACATAAAGTTATAAAATGTGCTACATTTTTCTGGTTTTTTATCTAGGGTCCTTGAGGTTAGGTGACCGTTAACTCTGGAGGCAGTGGTTCTACTGCCAGGGAATCCTGCACTTTAGTGCTACTGTGTTCTAGCTCATGATGAAATCCTGAGAACAGTTGGGAAGCATCCTGGGGCACTTTCGACTGAATGAATTATTTTCATTATTGATTTGTTACATGAATTTGTGAGTGTCTCATCTTGGTTACTAATTTCTCAAGTGAAAAGCCTTATTATTCTTCACTATGCAATGCTAAGTTGAGGAAGGATCATCCTAATTACTTTTTAATCGGAGTCTCTTGTTTCTCTTTCCTGCTTTATGTCCCTAATTTTCATAATGAACTGCAGGAAAGAAGGATTCAGATTTTATTTACTTATGTGCAGTCCAGAGGCAGTCAGAAGACAAGGACACGGGTGAGAGAAACAGCAACAAACAGACAATGTGAAGGGAAAAGACACTTTGTCTAGCAGGACTGGATGGTATTCTTGGTTAACTGAGACACGGCGAGGCAAAAGTAAAAGAGGACTGTGGTGGCTTGAATATGGCTGTCTCCACAATTTCATGCAGGAGTTTAACCCCCTAGATTTTATGTGAATGGTATTAAGAGGGTGGCACCTTAATCCCACTATTATGTTTAGAGGTAGGGCCTTTGGAAAGTAGATTAGATAAGGTCATTAGGGTGAAACTCCATGGCTGAATTCTGGTAGCTTTGTAAAAGACAGCGAGGGAGCAGGCGTGGGAGGGAGAGAAGGAACAGATACCAGTAGACAATACACTAGGCATGAGTTCAGCTTGGGGTGAGGTGGGGTGGTTTCCCAGACCACATGTTTTGGATTTCCAGTCTCTAAAGATGTAAGACAAAAGACTTATTCTAAGGTATTTCTTCATAGTAACAGAAAGCGGACTAAAACAATGTTTCATAGAATTTACATTAAGACAACTACTCTAAGAAATTATTCAATAATCAAGTTTAAACATTTCACATGATAAATCCCTTCTAGCTCTGGACAGTTTGTCCACTAGCAACATAATTAGTGTTTTTTCTTTTTTTTAAGCCCTGGGGCAAGTGGGATTCAGGCACCATAGTGGAAGCCCTCTTTATCTATCTATCTATCTTTCTTTCTTTCTTTCTTTCTTTCTTTCTTTCTTTCTTTCTTTCTTTCTTTCTTTCTTTTTTTTTTTTTTTTTTTTTTTTTTTTTTTTTTTTTTTTTTTTTTTTTTTTTTTTTTTTTTTTTTTTTTTTTTTTTTTTTTTTTTTTTTTTTTTTTTTTTTTTTTTTTTTTTTCCGGTACTGATCAAACTCACAGCCTCATGCTTGCCAGGCAGGTGCTTACACTGCTGAGCTAAACCCCTGGCCCTCTTTATCTTTCTTTTTTTGGACTTTGTACAGAAAAATATTGTGAACTTTAGGGATATACAGGGCAGAATTGAAAATCCATTTTCTAAGAACAAAGAAGGATTTCAGCAGGTGTGTAATTTAGGGTAGGAAACCACACAAATGTGTGTAGATGCTTTTGTACACACTACTGCTAAACTAACTTTGCACACCAACCTTTCATCAGATTCTTTTAATATCTTGTTCTCCTCGGCATCTGGGAAACTGTCCTGGCCAGCAACCACTGTATTGCTGCTGGAGGTGGTTCCTGTGGATGGGATCAAAGGATACTCAGCCAAAATGCATACAGCGGGGTCGGGTCAAATCTCAAATAACCATAGGGAAGGACTGCCTGTAAAACCCCGTGCTTGCAAAATCCCTCATATCTTTTGCACAATTTCAAACATTCCATGACCTCTTAAGCCGACACTATTGGAAGCAAGAGAATTCTTGACATATGTTATGGTCAAACCAAATGCCTCCACTCCCTTATAAAGTGAGGCTACAACCTTCTTGAAACCTTTACTGCCTGGCTACTTAGGTAATATGCTTACTTGCAGAGGCTGGTTCTGCTGTATCTGCTTTAGCATTTCTGATAGCTTTGTACCAGAAATTTAATGCTAATGAAGCAAGTCCAAGTACCCAAAGCTCTGATCCCTAGATTAGTGCTTCTCTGTAGAAACACTGCTCCAGTGGCCAAGAGTAGGATAAATAGAAGGCATGCGAGGTCAGGGGAGGAGAAAGATCTACAGGCAGTTACAGTATTAGGTAAATGGGAAGGAGGCTGGCTAGGATAGTGTGTACTTCATGAAACGATGCTTGCTGATACTAATTTACTGAAAGTGATACTATAGCTCTAGGGCAAGCATCCCTTCCCCAAAATGCTAGGGACCAGGAGTAGTTCAGATTTTGGATGGTTTTTGGATTTTGGAATATTTGTGTACACATGAGAGATCTTGGGGACAGGACTCAAATCTAAGTAAGAAAAAGATCTGTTTCAAATACACCTTATAAACAAAGGCTACAGTTAATTTTATACAATTTTATACATGAGTCACAGTTTGTGTACCTTGAAGCATCACACTTCTGGCATCATGTCAGTGCTCAAGAAGTTTCAAATTTTGGAGCATTTTGGGTTTCAGATTCAATTTGTGCTCTTTTGGGGTATCCTAATACACTATTAATCAAGAGACTGCCACAGGCACAAGGAGAAGGTTAGACATGATTCCTAAGTGACTGCAGCATCGGCTTGGGGTCAGCTGGAAGTGAAAAGTTCCATTGTAGGGAGAGTAGAGGGCCCATAGCTCTTTGTCATCCTTATAATCATTGCACTAACCCAACAGTACCCTTAGAGTGTAAGTTATTCTTAAGCCATTTTCAAATGAACATATCCACAGGAACTTAAAAAAGTGAAAAGACACATCCTCATATCCTTTCAGTGCTCCACAGAGAGGAAAACCCAGAGACCTAAGGCAAGGTGCATGCCCAGGCACCCTGGTCCCTACCGGAAGCTGCTGCAGAGGCCTTGCTGCTGGCCGTGAAGCGGTAGAAAGGTGGGTTGTCACAGTGCTGGACTATGGGGTTCACTGGCTCTGTCTGCTGCAGTTCAAAGAGAAGCTCTTCCATGGTTTGGATGGTGTTATTACGGCATAAGTATACTGCCACCTTTTTAATCTGAGCAGAAGGAAATTAATAAATAAACAAGGGATGTTTGCTAGAGCCCACAAACAGGCTGGGGCTTAAAACACTTGCATTTGGATAACCTGTTATTGTTCAAGAACATCATTTCAATGGTTGATCTTGTGCCATCCTAGGATGATGAAGGAATTTGGATTAATATGTGCTGCAGTCCCAGCAGACTGGAGGCTAAGGCAAGAGGATTACTGCAAATTCAAGCCCAACCTGGGCTATACAGTGACTTCAAGGCCATTCCGAACTACAGAGCAAGACCCTGTCATGATCCTACCCTCCAAAACAAACCAAAATCAAAAAAACTTTTTTACCTTGCTACACAGGCAGGTCTGACAGGAGTGTTGTGGAAGCCTCACCTTTTCTAATAGTTTAATTCAAAATATGTACCCTTGGGGCACAATGATTCAGTCTGCACTAAGAACTTGTTATCAAAGGTCTTATCTTCAGAAGGAATTTTGTTTATACAAGCCCTGGGAAAAACTGCTAGCTATTTTTGCTTAAGAAGGAACCCAGTCTCTTTTTATCCTCTTCTCCCCTACAAACAAATGAACTTTAGCTGTTTTTAAAGTTTAGATGTTAAAAATAAGTCTGAATGGATGCTTTGCATTACCGGAGGCCTCCAACCTGAAGCACACGTGCTGCACAGAGGCCTGTGTGGCTCGGAACAGCAGCAAGGCAGGCAAAATCTCCCGAACATCACCAGCACGGACGTGCAAGTGAGTTCCTGTTTCAAAGTGCTGCACTCTGTTGGTGCTACCAACTTCAGACACAAACAGTAAACATCGGACATCTTTGCTCACCTTTTTCTGATCACCTAAGTTTGCAAAGAAAAATCAGGATTCTTTTTTTTTTCCTGCTTCAAAAACATCAGACTGTATATATAAAACCATCTTTATTAGTAATAATAAAAAGTTTTATCTACGGTCACTTATAAACTGACACTGATGTTTATAACTGTTAGAGCAATGTCTACTCCTTAATTCATAGGTTCCTGTGTCCCCAGGTTTGGAGCTAGGGGATGACAGTAGTCACTATCTCAAATTGCCTACATCTTGGAGGCAGATGGTGATATGTGGACAAACTCTCAGGAGATGACCATGACGGGGGAAACCAGATGGTTCCTGTAACTGGAGCTGAGAGCACCTTCTACCTTGCAAACTGCACATGGATGCCCTGCCAAGAAAGCCTGACACAAACTTACATAGGGCAAGAGTATGGTGTCACTGCTGACCCCGCACAGACTGATCAGGAACTGCAAGGTGATCCGTAGGTTGTTGCTCCATTTCTCGTTGTTGGCTAGTGCATTCCAAGCATTTTCCATTTCTGGCCCAGGAACTTCATCCCCATACTACAGCAAACAAGACAGATGTGCGGAAATTATAAAGATGAAAATGCTTGATAGAAAGTGGTTTTGAGGGTCATGGCCATCTCGAAAATCATAAGCAGGGGGAAACACAGTCTTTACCAAAAAGATGCCATTTTTCAGTGGAGCACAAGTCAGGCGTGCATTGCATATATTCATGCAATTAAAAAAGTCAGGCTTATTTTGGTATTTTTTTCAACTGCAATAAAATACACCTAACATAAAACTTGCCATCATAACTGCTTTCTTTGGGAGGAGGTACTGGGGACTGGACCCAGGGGCTTGTGCTGACAGTCAAACTCTACCATAAAGCCGTACTTTCATCATAATCATTTCTAAGTGCAGTTAGGTGAGAGCGAGTAGGTTTCCACTGTTACAAAACCATCACCACTGTTTATCCCTCAAATAAATGCCATTTTTCCTGGTTTTGCAAAATATGGCGTTTGATTAACCCAGGGTTTGCTCTGATGATGGCGTTGTGATAACTGAGTTTACCTTGGCTGTCATGTACATAAGGTTATTCAGGACCAGTAATGTAGCTTCTGGGGAGCCCCAGCCATTCCCTTTTAATCCATGAGAGGCGGTCACTTCTCCTTCCCGGTCCTTGACTTCGTCGTCCGGGCTGTTGGGGCTTGACCCCGGGAGGAGGAGCCTGCTGTCCACCAGTTCAATGTTGTGCAGCCAGGGCAGCAGGTAAGTGAGCATGATCTGACGTCCATTTGGGTGCGTTGTGGGGAATCTCTGGCTGACTTCTAAAGTGAATTGCAGTGAGAAACAGCTGTGAGTTATTATTCTACCAAAATAGACTACAATACAAACATTAACTTACTGATCAAACAGTGCCTTCCATTTATGCCTCATGCCTGGCATTCTGTGCAGGAAAGTACCACAGCACTGCCAGGGAAGCACAGGCTTGGCAGAAAAGCAGGGGGATGGAGTTCATATCCACTGTTAGTGGGAGAGAGATGTCAGAGCACACAAAACAAGGGACGTGGAGTCAGAGGACTTGTTTGCATTCCCCTTCCACCACAGTCCAGCTGCATGTGACTCTGGATGGTTATTTAAACCGTTCCTCATGTACACAACGAGGCCCTATTAGGGGCCATCAGGCTGCTGTGAGGGTGTCAACACAGCGCACTGAGAAAGGTCAGCAGAGAGCCTGTCTTCCGGGAGGCTGCTCATCATGGACGGTTAGGAAAGGTCTAAACATCAGCCTTATTTTCTCAATCACCCAATGATTTACAAAGTGTCTTCCATGAAACACTAGTTGTTAAAAGTGAGCTGTGGAGCCCCAAGAAAAGTAAGATGCATTTATGGATGCTCCCTGAAAACAGGGGCATCTGCGTGAGGTGGCTGCTGAGTGCTGTGTCCTACTCTGTAAGATGCATGCGTCCAAAGGCCTAACCTCCCAGGACAGCTCAGCCACCCCACCATTATTTTTGCTGATGGCATTTTTGTATCATTTCACTACCAGAAACATTTAAGTTTATCATCTGAATAAACTTTGTACAGAACCAAGAGGCACAGCACTATGTGCACATAGTAGGCTCTAAAGTAATCTATTTTTCATATCTAGAGAAAAAACTGTTGCACGCAAAGGGAAATCAGGAAGCTTCATCTTGTGCACGTGGTACCCAGTGTGGCACGTAAGCTCACTCTGAGTGCCGTGGCTGCTAGATGACAGAAGAACACAGATGCTAGCAATTCCACTAAGGTAATCTACTGGGTCCCCCCAAAGAATCACTTTAGTTGATTTGTCCCTTTTCCTAAAATTAAAATGACAATTTTCTATTTTGAAGAATCAGAATGTATTTAATGCTATACCCCATTAACTAAACTTTTATGTTTTACAAAGGTCAAAGCTTTATGATTCTTTAATTTCTAAGTTTGAATACTATGACTGTTGCCATGGATGGATGTGTAGCATCTTTAGTGCCTTAGAAAATCAGAGAATTCTTTGATGCCTAGGTACTGGGTATTTTCCAGTGTAAGCCACCATGAAAGGCATGCTAGGGACAGCACAAACTTACAATGTGGCTCCTGCCCCGGGAAGAAAATTCTGAGATAAATTACACTGATAAGTAACTAGGACAAGAGAGAAAGTGACAAATGACATAAGGATGGCACCAAATGTTAGGGATTTGGTGGAGGAACATGATCTCCGGTTAGAGAAATTCAGGATACTTTTAGGTAAAAGAGCTAGACTTTGAAGAGGAAAAAAAATTCTTACCAGATGAAGAGACTCACTACAATGGTATAGAAATCTGTATATTTTTTGTAGCAACGATCACCTTCCAACACATTACATAAACTGCCTGTTGATTAAGTTTATTACATTTTATAGCATGACACAGTGTCTGTCTGAGACATTACAAGAACCTAGATCAGGACCTGGATTGTAGAAGTGTTTTTAAACAGAAAAGAAAAAAAAAGAAAAGAAAAGAAAATACCAAAGATCTGGGAACAATCCCTAGTTATCCCTTCAGAAACAAACGAAACAAAATGTGAGATCATGTTAGTGGGATGCTATATATTTTTCCCAGCTCCTTTGGGAAGGACTTGAACAACTTGTCTGGCTATTCACAAGTAATTAGGTCATCTAAAATTACATGCAATAAAAATCTCACAGCAAGCTTTATAACAGTATGGGCAGTGAAAACAAGAGTTAGCAATCTATTATATCCTCTTAATTTTTTCATGTTATTTTAACAAAGTTCTTCATAAATCAAAATAGCCCAAAGGCAAATTCATGAGGAAAACGTAGAAATGACTGCAACTCATTATAGGAGCTTCTTAGCTTGTTAAATGTACTCTTTATCTCCTCTGTCAGCAGCTCCCACTTTACAGGCTTCTCCCTCTCAGCTCTGGTGCTGTTCATTCTTAAAAACTGTGGCTGCATCCCACCTTAGTTTCTGCCCGTTTCCCTTTTTTGTGTCCTCTCTCCTCCTTCTCCACTCTTCTCTTCTTTGGAGGGGGTGGGAGTGGATACTGGGGACTGAACTAGGGAGCACTGAATTACAGCCTCAGGTTTTAAAAATGTTTTTGAGATAGGATCTTGCTGAATTGCCCACATTGGCCTTCACCTTGCAATCCTCCTGCCTCAGCCTCCTTAGTAGCTGGGATCAGCAGTGTGTGTGTGTGTGTGTGTGTGTGTGTGTGTCTTGTATTGCATCTTGTATTGCTGTGGCTTGTTTCCCCATCTTTCTCAGTCACGCTACTGAAATCTGGCTTCTGCTGCCACCTCTCCATGGAAACTATCAACACTTACCAATTAATTGTAAAACTCAGAGGGCCATTTTTAGACCTTATCATCTGGGATCTCTACTCCACCTCAGGCTGTGGAGTGCTGGCTCCTTTCTCTTAAATTCTCTGACTGTTTAGGGATGCAGGACACTGGCTCCTCGGCATTTTCCTGAGAGCACCTCCCTTCCTCTTGTTCCCTTCACCGAGCCTGCAGAGTAGGGTGCTGAGCTCTCCTCTTTCACTCTGTGCTCTCTCCATGCCTGACCTCCTCTGTGCACTTGGCTCTCACGCTTTCTCCTCTGCCACGAGTCCCAAGTGCTGGCCTCCTCCTGACTCCAGGCCTGTCTACACATGGGAAGGTGCAGCAGAGGCCCACATTTCGTACCACAGGCTGCACTCATGACTTCTGCCTTGCTTCTGCTCCCCCGGCTTGGCTCTTTAGGTGGCTGGCAACATGTTAACCACCCTCACGGAGTCACACCAATACTCTCTTCTGTACCCTTGCCCAGCAGCTTTTGACTATGACTTCCCCTCTCCATTCATACTGGGCTGTCCTGGTTCACGCCCTTATCATTTATTATTTCCTCCTTGGCTTACTGTCATCATTTTTAAAGTGGTTTTCTCTCTCTGAACTGGAAATTCTCCAATTAACTCTACATTGCAACCTGTCTTTCCAAAGCACATGCTGATCTTGTCACCCCTGTTCTTATTTGCAACTTAGCAATAGTTTTCAAAACCCCAGCAGCCTGCTTGGATGCCCTCTCTGTTCACAGAGCTCAGAGAGGGAGGTCAAAGAGCACACATAAGAAACTGCTGGCCTACAAATTCCTTGTGTATGACATGAGGCCTTCTGAGACTTGGCCTCTGCTCTTTCTCCCTCTGTGACCATCTCTAGCTTCCTCCATTCCCTGCATGCTATGTTAGCCACCCTGACATCTCTGACTACATCTTATACTAGGTATCACATTAAGGCAAATGATAGTCATTTGTTTGATAGAATATCAACTACTTGTCTGTTTCGCAAACTTCTCTTTGAAACTACAGCTCTGACATCAACTCCCCTGGGAAATATTTCCCAATAGTCTTGGCCAATAACTGGTTTCATCTCATGAATTTGAGTATCCTTTTTCTTTCTAAAATTTCACCTGGCATATTTTATCATAGTTAAGAATGCATATCTGTCTTTATTGCTATTTTGAGATTTTGACTGAAGAGACTATTTTATTCACCTCTGTATTCCCAGAACCCAAGCAGTCCCTATCACAGAAGTAGCACTCAAGACTTTTGGACAAATGGTGAAGTGGTGAGCAGCAGAGAAAGAACCTCTTCAAGTTTTGGGGTCCAGACCCTGAAATAGAGCAACATGAGGAAGAGAAGGAGAAGCAGGTGGGTCCCAAGGACACAGGAAGGATCTGAACTAAGACTTGAAGCCCATGGAGACAGATAATTCAGGAATTTAACAAAATAAGAAAACCAGGGGTAGTAGCCCTGCCAGATGGGGAAAAACAGCAAGGAAGCAACGCAGTCCCTGCACCCCATGTGCCAGCGGAGACCCTACCAGGGGCCACCAGGGAGAAATAGCAAGGAAGCCACTTCCACCTCTCACCCGCTCTCATCTGTAAGCAACCAGATGCGACACAAGCTGAGATGATAAGAAATGAAGCAGAGAAGTAACCTGACATTTACGTTGTTTGATTGAGTTTGCAGGTCTGGGGCCAGTAGTCTGCTCAACTATTTAGAGAATATGCAATATAGTAATGATTGTGGATTTCCTACTGTCCTGTCACTTTTGTTTTGTTCTGTTTTACTGTTCTCTTCTACTCCCTTTAAAAAAAAAAGAAGTAGCACTCGAATCTTGATTAAGTGATTAAAAATAACGTTTTCCAAAAAAAGGGTTAATGTACTAAGTTGGCTTCTCTTCATTCTCCTACTACTGCAGTGATGTGAGTGACTTAGCTCTCACAAAAGTTATTCATTAAAATTGCTTGCAAAGATGTGCCCAAAATCACTGTCAACAATTTATATATGCAGCAACACATAAGCTATGAAACACCACTGCTATCACCACCTCTCAACCACTTGTAGTAATTAAGTAGTTAGTGGTGTCATATTATATTGCTCATGTTTAATTTCTTGAAAAATTAACATTTATGGAAAAGTTTTCATTAATCTAAGCATGTCTGAATTTGTCATTTGTATGTTTGTACCTACATTGCTTTAGATAATCACTTTTTTTTCTTTTTTTTTGAGACAGGGATTATGTAGGCCTTAAACGCATAGGTCCTGCCTCAGCCTCCAGAGTGCTGGGGTTACAGGCCTGTACCACCATGCCCAACTTAAATAATCACATTTTAAAATATTTCAAATATATTCTAGAATTTACTTCTACCTATAACTGGATTTAAGCTCAAAGTAATTTTTTCCTGTAAATTTAGCATCATTAATTTTGACTCTAAAATTACATTAACTATGGTAAATCTTTAAATTAAAAAATTATTAGAGTAAAAGACACATTTAAATCAATCCCCCTCAAGCTCCTCCCTGTAGCTCAAACACATTTGTCCCATCATTCCCGCCACTTTCTGAAGTAGCTCTGGAAGCCCTTTTTTTGTGAGTATGCGCACTGACCTGGCTATATTGATGTCCTGAATCCATTCAAAATGTTTACCTTTCATGGTTATTTTGACTTTGGGGTAGAGCAGGTGTTGCACGGTGGCAAATGTGGTGAATACGACGAATGAGGGAAACTATAATGTTTTTATGAGCCTGCCTTTCTGGGTGATGGCACTTGGCAGCAGCATGCACCGTGTTTTTCATCGTATCTCATAAAGGTGCAAATGATGACATCCAGAACTGCTTCAGAAAGCGGTAGCAATGTTGGATCTGTGTGTCTGAAGCATTTTGAGGGAGATTAATAGCAATATGTCTTTCACAGTAAAATTTTTTGAAGACGCAAACACACATCCTATTTTTGATCAGCCCATTTGTAGAGTTAGGTTGTGTATCAATCTTGACTATTTTATGGTACCTGAGAAGAGTGGGAGAGTGAGCTCAGGGTACATCCGGGCCAGTTCACTGGACAAGAGAGCTAGTGACACACTGTAGAGAGGCGGCAACGGGCCATGTGTTCCATAGAGAATACTGCCAGGTCTTTGTTCGGAGACTTTCTTTGAGTATACAAAAAGTTTTGCTTCAAGGATCTATTAAAATGTAGGAAAGGCACAAATGATGTAAAAAAAACATTAGCAATTATCTCAGGTGCATTTATAGTTAATAAAAGTTATAAGAGGACTACAATTATAAGGTCTATTTTAATACAGAATTAAATGTGAAGCATCAGTTAATTAATATGTTTACAGAACATTATAGAACTGCTTCTTCACTCTTGAAATCTACCCACGATACACAGAAACAATGCATTCAAAGAACTGCTTAACAATAGATATTTCCCGTGCCGGTAGCAATACGTGCCTGCATGAGCTGCATGGAGATTTCATAAATCTCTCTGTTGGTGTCAGAGGCCTTGAATAGAACAAGGTTTAACAATGTCACTATGTCAAAGGGATAGTTCCTAAAAAACAAACAGCATAGTTTATAGACAGCCAGGGTCACATTCTTAAAAGATCACTACTTCTCAAAATTCTAAATGGCACATTAGCCTCAGTCACTTACTAATGATTCTCATGTCCATTTGGATATTTAAAAAAACTTTTGTTATTTATTAGATGAAGGAAAATGACCGTGGAATATTGTGGTACCCAGATAAAAAAAAAATATCAATCGCATGCAAACAGATTTAAATGGAAACCAAACACAAAAGAAAAAGACAAAAGAGGATATATGTGTTAAATTTCTCAACAGCTCATTTAATTAGCATGTTTTGTGTGACCTATCTAAATTTATTAAGTACGAAACAGTTATTAGGAACCATGTGCAAAGCCCTGATAATAAGAAGTCACTAAGGCTGGCTTACAGTCTGCTTAGGGAGATAAATGTCTGGAACGGGCAGCTCAGCGCCAGTGTGTGTGCTGGTGGGAGCACCCACAGCACATTGCAAGGATGCTGAGGAGCGACACCTACAGCAGATGGGGACCTGGAAGGGCTCTGCTGCACAGCAAACAAGGAAACTGAGTCTCGAAGCACCAGGAGACATTATCATACCACGGGAGGGGTAGAGTAGAGAGTGTTGCAGGCAGAAGAAAAACATCGTGAAGGATTACAAGAATAAAATGGCAGAACACCTCCAGTGAAAGGAAAGAATCTGTGCATAGCAGACTGAATGAGGGAATTAAACAGAGGAGTAGAAAATGGGGCTAGGGTGGTTCGTGAGATCACCAACCAAAGAACTTCACCCTAAAATTTTCAAAGAACCACTACAGGTTCTGTAGTAGAGCCAGGAGGTAACGACATTCACTTTTGAAGCTCAGGCTAAGTGTGGGGAACAGATTTCAGAGGGCCAAGAGGGAGGCTGCTGTAAGCTTTGAAAAGGGAACTGATGAGGGCAGGACGGTAGAGACAGAAAGAAGAACCCCACCCTGAGGAGTACCGAGGAGATAGCATCAATAGGCTTCAGTAAGCGCGTTTACCTGTGGGATGGGGGCTGGAGGAAAAGGAGCAGAGACTGGACCATGTGGCAATTAACATTCTAACCGAATGGAACCTGAAGATTAAGTCCACTGTTGTGCTGTGTAATAACTACTATTTGTCTTTGCAATGTATTATCTCTCAGTTTTTAACACAAAAGAAGTTATAAACAGAAAATCCCTGGTGGGACAATTTAGTGAATGGTTTGTATGTAGACGGCATTTGACTGACACTTATTTTGGGCTAATTAAAGGAAACAGAAAACAATCTAGGGGTGAAAAGCTTCTGTCGGTTCCTTTTTTCCCTGTGTATAATATCATTGGGAAGTTCTGCTGTACAAAAGTCAGCCTTTAAAAAAGGAACAGTCAGGCTAGGGATTTAGCTCAGTGGCTTAAGCGCCTGCCTAGCAAGCGCGAGGCCGTGAGTTCAATTCCTGGTACAAAAAAAAAAAAAAAAAAAAAAAAAGAAGAACAGTCCTACTATGAAGACATCTCATTTTATTGTGAGTTTAGTGAAAAATAATAGTGAGAATTGATTAAACTCATGAAAAAAGTTCTTTGCTTTTTTATGATAAAATAAAAATTTCATAAAAAATAGAATAAATCCACTGTATGTTACTATTTTCATAGTAGTTTCTCAGAGTAAGTCATAAACCAAAAGATTTTGACAAAGAGATAATGCAAAACTTTCTTTTCAACAATCTAAGATAAATTAGTATGATGAAATAAATTAGCACATATAGTAAAATATTTTTGAAATAATGAAATAATTTCTCCCCACTTTTTAATACTACTTACATATTAATGTCTTCTGACACATGAATGCATTTTTCTTTTAAAAGGTTCACATAACACACAGGGCTGAAGGACTCACTGTGAAGATGGTTTACTTACAGGGTTGACAAACTGGTGATGGTTTTAGTTAAGTGAACAGAGTAAAATGTAGCAGTAATCTGTTTCCTTTCTTTCTCCCAATTGTGTTCCTAACTGCTGTTTGCAGTAGAGATAACTACCATCAGCAATTTGTCTTTTCTAAGTATTTAAATAAACGTAAGCATCTAAATACTCCCCTCCTAATGCACAGAATTGTCAGTAAGAATGTGATTATAATGGCTGGTTTGTTCTTTGGTTTGCCTTTTTACTGGACTCTGAGGCTTATTTTATTCTTAAAAGCAGCTCAGATTCCCTGGTTTGGATGTATCATAAACAACAGTGCAGTAGATGCTGTGGGGTTCTCTTTGCAGAAGCGAGGCATCTGATCTTTCATCTAAAGTGCTGGCAGCTGGTGTTCCTGAGCTGAGCCCTTCTGCAAAATCGCCTTTATCCAAGGAGACTTGCCTAGGTCAAAGACGTACTGCTATAGGGGCAGCTCCTGGTTACTAACATCCAGGGTTTTTTTTTTTTCTCACTCCCTACTTCTTTAACTTTCTCAGAGACATGAACCCTAAAGGGTACCCCTAATAAATTTTCTATACTCAGAACAGACTGCCCACCTCGGAATCTGTCTCCCAGGGATTATAAATTCTGTTATGTACAGATATTTAAGCCATTTTCAAAGTGTTGCAAACACTAAGTTGCAACTATTTCCATGAAAAAGATTCCTAGAAGAGGTCACAGAAGAGAGAAGGACACATTTAAAATTTTACTAGATATTGGTGAATTGCCTTCCAAAATAGCTCTACCTTTTTGCACTCCAAAATGATTACTTCTCTCTGTGTGTGGGTATAAATAATTAATATGTGTTATGTACATGTGCCAATTTCCATAATGAATTAGTCATTATGTACTATGATCATGTACAATAAAAATTTTTAAAAACTAAAAAACAAAGAGGTTTGAGGGAGCTTCCATGCAAGGACACGGAAGGCAGGCTAAGGGGAATGGACCCTCAGTAGAAACTCACCGTGCAAGTGCCTTAACCTTGGACTTCCAACCTCCAGAAATGTCAGCAATACAGTTCTCTTGTTTAAAGTTAAAATAAATGATTACTTTTCTGGTGCTAGGGATTGAACCTAGGGCCTTGTACATGTTTTGAACATGCTCTGCCTGAGTTACATCCCCAGTCTACTTTATTTTCAAAGAGTCACAGAATAAGGCTGGTATATCTGCTGGCCAGTTGGAGAATGTGGTACACAGCAGCAGTGATGGGGAGGGGGTGGGGTGGGAATGATGATGACAAATGACAGGTGACATTTAGGTTATGATGTTCTTTGTTCCAGGTATCAGGCCAAGGCCTTGACCTAGATATGTTATTTAATCTTCATGAAAAACTTGAGAGGCTGGAGAAGTACTTGTCTGAGTTTATACCAAAGCAGTGAAGTGTACAGTCTTAAATATGTCTAACTCCAAAGAATTCAACCTCTATCCACAGAGTTCTCAGCCCCCAGCCGGCCTGTAGTAGGGTCCAGAACAGCCAGTTGGGTTTGGAATTAGCATGAACTGCAGTATCTGAAGACAACCTTTCTGAATGTGGAACTGAAAGAAAAACCCCCCTAGGCCAAACAGTAGCAGAAATGCCTCACCAAGTGCTCTCCTCTGACACTGGGACTTATTATATGTTTACATATAAGAGAACTGGAAAATATTTCTGGATCACTGGGGATTTAGAAGAAGGAAAGGAATAGACAGAGCCTCCCTCTGATACAGGGCCATGGTCCTGACCATATAATTAGGGCAATAAGTTGCTTAACACTGAGCTGTGGAACTCATACGGACAGCATTGATACAGAAAATGAAAGACACCCAGAGAAAAAAATTAGGAAGATTTCCAGTGAGCAAAAGAGCACAAATAAAGCATCTAGGGAGAGGGGAAGGGAAGTACATAGAGTTAAGCTGTGTTAGGTACATGTACCAACTCTGCGGGATGAATGTGATCATTAGACACTATAGACAGGTATCAATAAAACTAAAAATAAGAAAAACAAAACTGCTACACCTAGACGTTTAAAATATGTTTAGAAATTGAATCTTGTATGTTTGGTATTAATTATTCAACACAGGCAATAAAAGGGTACAAAAGAAGAATGAAAAAATGATAACTATGAAGGGAAGATTTGATGCAGACAGTGAATAAGTTATGAAACTACATAAAAAGAACAGATTTTGAAAAACTTGGGAAAGGCCACTGGCAACAGCTTGTAAGAGACTGACAATCATGGGGGGCGACTCTCAGGTTTTCTGTAGAAGAGTAGGTTTTCCCACTTGATGGAGGGGATTATTTCATAGGTGTCCCTGGAAATAACTACCGAATGTTAAGTGCTTTCCATGTCCAAGGACTTAGACCAAGAGCTGGGTTTACTTAGTCTTTAGTTTACTACTGCTCCCACTTTATGAATAAGTATTTGCAGTAACTTGTTCCAGAGCAGAGCCTGATCAGAGGCAAAGAGAAGATCTGAAACCAAAATGGTGTTTCCAGAGTCTAATTTTCCAAACTCTAGGTTCTGAAATGCCCCTGCTGTTGATGGCCCAGTGAAGCCTTTCATCACTCATGAAGATGTATGATTTGGAATCATGAATCATAAACTTTGTCTTCCTTGTTGACAGAAGGATGTTATTCCCTTAAGAAATGGCTACTCTTAATTAAGAGTTTAAGTTTTCTAGACTTCATTTAAACTAGGAAAGACTGTAGAAAATTAAGGCACAACAAACACACAATGACAAAACATACCCAAGAAAAACAAACCCAACAAAATCCTTTCAAAATCAAAACTTTTAGCCAGGCGTGGTGGTGCATGCCTGTAATTCCAGCACTTGGGAGGACATGGCAGGAGGACTGCCATGCAAGTTTGAGACCAGCCTGAACTACAGTGTGACCCTGTCTCAAAAAACAAAGAAATCAAAACTTTGATCTAACATGTACTTCTAGAACGTCTATTAAAATACTTTAAGATTATGTTGGAGGGTAAAAATAAAAACAGTGCAATTCTCAAGTATTTTAACACAAATGGAATTCTGGTGAGCCAGGCAAATGACTGAAAATGGCCTGATTCACAACCATGGAAAGCCTTTTAGTGTTGCTCACAATCTCCTTATCTGTTCCAGATTGACCTCAATTTCAGCTGCGGGAAGGCTGATAAGTACAGGCACAAACACCATCTGACAAGTAAGTGATTTTCCTCTCTTCTAAAGAGCTGCATTTCATAGCTTTTAATCACGTATTCACACATATTTTATGAAAAATTCTTTAAAATTAATATTGCCAGTTCTGCTATCATTTTTGTCTTCACATCTCCTGGTCCTATTCCAGTCTCACTAGAATCTTGGCATAGCACAGCCATATTATTTTGACTTGAGACCAGAAGTTCACTGTAGTCACACATGCAAACTGTAAGGAATCTAGAAGCAAGGATGTAGAGCAGTGTGTTTTCCTTATTATCACAGCTAATGAACAGAGGGATAAATTTATTAATTATGCAAACTATCCTTCTAAAACTCAAAGTTGATAACTGAAATTGATGATTATTTAAAATAATTCAATCTTTCAGGTATTTAAAAGTCAATTTAAAATAGTCCTTAATAAGCAAATCTGCTGATAAACTGTCATATTCCTCTAAAAATAACTCCAGGATAAAATTTCCATTGGAAAAGGAGGAGGTAATTATTTCATGAGAGGGACTACTTGCTTAGATGTGTTATTATACATCTTGATAACAAATTTAAAATATGGTTCAGTCTGCATATGACTTTTTAGGAACATATTTCATAAAATAAGGTAAATACCTTATCTTAGTCACTTTCTATTAGTGAACTTCAAAAAAAGGAAAATCTGAAAACACTAGAATTGTTTTTGGAAAAAAAAGTAATGAAAACATTAATTAGGCGAAGGTTGCTCAAGCCAATCTGGAGGCCTGTCTAGACTACATAGGCTGAAAATCTGTGGAGAATGATCAAACTTAGCCAACCACTGAAACTTTAACCACTGAACCTTGTGGTGAAAATGGTCTACCAGACAAAAAGACATGCAGGGTTTTCTGACTGGACTAGTAATATTTTTGTTACTTGAAATATCATTGAACTTGAGACTATATTGCTAAATTTGTTCAGCATTTATCTATGTTTCTTAAGGAAAAGTATTTATGGTTAGTCAGGCAAATGGAATGGTATTTTATGAGATGGCATGCAATGAAATACATTAGACTACAATTGTTCACACCAAGTTTGCTGATAGCCAGTGAAAAGACACATTTAGTACTTTTATTTGTGTCAAACACAGAGATCCAAGTTGCAGATGTTAAGTATGTATGTTTTAAAAAATTGATGGATCATATAAACAAAACTTTACATTTAGGTGTTGAGTTACTTAAAAGTAAAATAAAAACACTCTGGGGAAGATGTCTCCAACAATGTTATTTTAGTAATGTCTTGTAGGTATATGTAAATTTTAGTAAAGCTTATATAGAAAAATAAGACCAGATTGAGAATCAGTTTCAGTTACTGTCATCTGTTACGATTTCTTTGGAGATTAAAGTATAAGATAAAAATTCCATTACTAAGATTATGGATAGTGTAAGGTTTAGACATTAAAAGTTATTCATTATCTTTATAAAAGAATAACACAATTTAAAGAGAGACATCTCTTTAAATAGTTTGCTCATTTTAAGTTTACTGAAAGTACATGTCTTCTCAAATACTTATTAATTTAGATCCATAGTAGACTGGAATTTAAAATGATCTCCTATTCCCTTGATCCAGTAGCTCAAGGAAGCTACATAACATGTAACATTTGATTAAAAAGAAAAACTGATGTTCTGAGTTGTTTCATTTATAATCTCTCAAATTTCCTAATACACAAGGTCTTTCTGGGGATTAGCTTATGAGATTTAAGGAATCTTCATTAACCCCTTCATCTTAGCAATGCAATTATTTCACTTGACAAATTGTGAGGTTAAGCACCATCTGTAAATGACTATATAACAAGAACTGTATTTTAAAAATTATAACCCTGGAGCTGGGGGTAAGACTCAGGGGTAGAAATGTGTGCTTAGTGTTCAGGAGTTCCTGGGTTCTGTATTTACCCTACCACCACCACCACAGTGTAATCTTCAGCATCTAGGGTGCCACATTTCTGAGGTTTTAAACAAAGGAGATTTATACATTTTAAATGCTTCTTAGATTTGATTTGGTCTACGAGATGGCTAAACGTCTTACAGTTCACAACTGTTGCAAACATATCTAGGCATTCCTTTAATTGTTTAATGTATCTTGTTCATCATTTTAAAAATTCCACTCTCATATTTCACTATGAATTCTGAAAATTCCAAAGAAAGATACAACCAGTCATTCCCCTGGTCAAATGAGAAGAATTAATGCGAGCATTTTACTGTGGGGCTATATAGACCATTTTATACTCTCATCAGATTTACATAGCTCAGATAATTGCAAAACATTTAGCTCTCAATCATTCACATCAATGAAGAGCAACTTCAATTACACTTGCCACTGACCACTAATTAGAAAAATTCATACCTGCTTCCACACACAGTTGCTATGGCTTTGAAGCAGCCAGATGCAAGTTGGTAGGAACCTGTGTAACATCGGTCAATGGCCCAATTAAAAAGGTTTATTTGGTCAGGATTAAGTTCCAAGAGCAAGACGACAACTTCACAGCCAAGTTGATGAACCTGAATACCAGATAAAATCAGTTATTTATTCATAATGACAGAATGTTCTAGAGAAAGACACAAATCAAACTTAACCAATGTAAATTGGGTACAATGAAAGTGGAAACCACATAGTCACGTTGCTTAACATTTCAGCACACATACTTCCCTGCAGTACAGTGCTGCAAATGCAAGTTCACACGTATAAACTAAATTTGACTCTGTAAATGTTTTTTAGTGTATACCACTTTTTGATATTTTTAAAACTCTGAAAAGGTGGTAAAGACTTTATTGCCAATGCTTTTTTGTATTTCTGAAAAATATGCAATATTTAGTTAAAAAACAAAATATAGAACAATTGGTATAATTCATATAAATATAGGAAGTGTTTTTTAAAAAATCAGAAAGCATATGGTTATAAGGCTTGACTACAAAATATACTGTGCGACACTTAGCTACCAATCTTTCAAAAAGGTAATAGTCCTTTAGGAGGAATAAGTTCAAGAGATCTATTGTATGAGGACTATAGTTGATGCTACAGTGTACAAATGCTGAGACTGGGTGCTAAGTGTTTTCACCTCAAAAATGGTAATTCTATGAAGTAATACAATTTTTAGGTAGATTTTACCATTCCTCAATGTATATATTCTTCAAAACATTATGGTATTCATGATAAATTCATATAATTTTGTATGTCAATTAAAAATAATTGAAAAAGAAACAGAGTCTTAATACTTTTTTATTTTGTCTTTTTAAGACAGAGTTTCGTATGCAGTTCTGGCTGACATTGAACTGACTTTGTACCCCAGACTGGCCTTGAACTCGCAGTAGCCCTCCTGCCTTAACCTCCAGAGTGCTAGGATAACAGGTGTGCACCATCACGTGTGGTCTCAACACTGTTTTTTTTTTTTTAACCCCAAATTCATTTTATTTGAAGGATAAAAAGAAAAACTAAAG